>JAWRVZ010000541.1:0-176470 GCA_037043235.1 Rhodeus uyekii
GAAGGAACTTTCATGAACATGTATTGATGAAAAAGGAAGGCCAATCTGAGTGCATTGCATTGTTGTACAGTCATCAATAACCTAGAAATCTCAGCAATTTAGCAACTCTGAAATGCTCTGGAAAAAGCTGTGTGTAAATTACATCAAACATATGTAACACTGTTATCCCATGAATATTTACTGTTCACTAGCCGAGTAATTATTATTACGGTTAATATAAGCTATGTAGTGAAGACTTATGGAAGAATTCATACGTGATTTAATGTTTTGCTCAGTGATGATGCTCAGGTGTAATTACTGAAGGAATATAAAAATTCATGCAAATCAGGGAATGCACAACATAAAATTAACAACAAAATTGGTACTTGTATGGCACAAGCCTAGTGTTCTTTACGGGACTGGACAGTATTGCTCAACATGACAAAAGTTGACCTGACTTCACCCTGATGCAGATAGAAATCTCTTCACTATTTCATCATCGTTTGAGGCATTACTGCTCTGTGTACATGAACATCTACCTTGAACAGAATTCTGTTTGCCAATAGTAATCAGCTTTACTGATAAGATCCAGGATTGTGTGGGTGTTTTTGATGTGTTGATATAGATCTACTCAGAAAAAAACTGCTTTTCGGAGAATTATTTAGATTGAATATGATGCGCAAATCAGTAATGTCGCACAGAAACCTCTGTATCATCTTGTAGCAAAACTGTCACATTACAAAGAATATGTTTAATGAAAAATAAAATTACAAATAAAATGTTAGAGTATTTTTTTCTGATACAGAAATGGGTTCCTAAGCTGATATTTATCACGCTTGTGGTGACGCTGGTGCAGTTGTGTGGAAGAACTCAGAATACGTATATGCTGTTTTATGAAAGAGGCCACAGGATGTTGTGAAAGGGGTTTTCCGGTCTCATACACACGTTTAACCTGAGAATGAACAGAAACTTATTGAATGAGATAAATCTGTGTGACATAAACACCATATGTGTAATGAAGATGAGTACACACACACACATACACATACACACACATACACACTTGCATTCACTCGCATGCACACTCACACACGCTCAATTTCACAAAATTTCACAAATGCACACACTCGCGCTCACACACGCATACACACATGCATGCACACACACACTCACTCAGACGTACGCACACACGCATGTACATACATACACACTGAAAATCACTCACACGTTCAAACTCACACACGTACACACTCACTTACACATGCACACACATACACATTTGCGCACACACACACTCACTTACACATACGCACACATGCATGGACATATGTACACACTGAAACTCACTCACACACTCATACATTCACACACACACTCATGCATACACACGCACACACTTACAGACATATGCGTGCGCACACACACACATAAGATGATGGTTATGAGATGTGTAATTATTGACATGAACATTATTTTCTTGCACTTCAAATCAACAGGACACGCCTCTGATCCAATAGTTAAAAAGTGTAATAAAGCATCAATCTTTATATTAGGCTGCTGTAATGGTGTTGTCGCTCCCTCACAGAGGCTCCAGGACGTAATGGTGAAGTGCTCGGGAGGAGGAGATCCCGGCCGGCGGAGAGGCCCACTGAAGACGTGGACAGCTCCATAGAGGTCGCCGAGGAGGACGACGAGGACTACGTCAGTTCACTTTCTCTTACTCTCCTTTTCCAGATTCCTCGGGGGGGGTTTATAGAGCAGTGCTGTGAGGGAAGGACAGAGAGAGGTCATTGCGCTAATATTTCTGCAGTGCCTAATAAAACCTTAAAAACATTTCACACATGTCCCTTTAAAACACCATGCAGTTACAGTATTATTTTTTCTTAATCTCAAACATGAAATGATTTTTCAAAAAGAACTAAACTAAATCATATTCTTCAGAATTACCAGTTGTTTATTTTCCCAGAAACATGCCTTTAAATAAGATACGTTTGCTTGTGAAGCTACAGGCAACAACTGTCGAATGATGTGTGCTCTGTTGATCTCAACTGAGAAAGACGTGTTTCTGTTGCAGTAAGCTGCTGGTGAATCAGCAGATTTCACACTCGATTCCTTTTTTAACAGGAAGAGAAAGAAAGCAGGCGTCCAGCACGCGGGGCTGTGCGAGGCCGCAGGAAGCGCAGAGGAGACGCGGCGCTGCTCAGATACAGTGAGACACACACACACACACACACACATGCGCTCGCTTACAGACGCCATTGCCATGCACTCCATGACACCTGTGATTGTTTCCCATGATGCAGCGGTTCCGTGTGGAGGCAAGAAGAAGGCGTGGTGTTGGGCCTCGTACCTGGAGCAGGAGAGAGCCATCGCTGCCCCGAGTAAACTGTTCAAAGAGGTGAGGCTAGTCATCAGTGCTGTTATTTCACTATACAGAAGCCTCTCCTCCATTCACATCCATTCAAAACGGCCCCTGGTCTGCAGACTTTACACTTTTATTTTATTTTTTGCCTTCAAGTGGCTTTCAGACAAATACCACACACACCGACCAACCGTCACAGCGGCAACAGACGACAGCACACACAAAGACAGAACAAAGTTATTTAAAACAAGAACCAGAGAAAATAGACACATTTTTATATTCAGAAACAAACAAACTGTCAAGTCACTGTCAAATACTACTAGGTTAAAAACAACCCAACAGGGTAAATATTGGACAGAACACATGCTGGGATACATACTTTAACCCAGTGCTCATTTTGACTGAAAGGTAGGTTACTTTGGCATCATAAATGGTCATAAATGTTTTTTTTTAAATGCTATAGATACACACACACACACACACACAATTATAGTATATAAGGATTCCTGTGATATAAAATAAAATGTGGTTTTAATTTTGAGTTCTTATTTTTGAGAAAGACGATATAGGCATGTGTGCGACGGGCGCCGCTGTGTTAGTTTGCGCAGCAGTTCAGAGAATCTGATCTGTCTGATTTACAACACTTCTCCTGAAACACATGACAGTAAGTGTCTGGTGAAGTGGGAGAAGAACAGAGTGAAGATTATAGTTCCAATGCAATGTGTATCTGATATGAATAAAACATCTCGTCAATTTTTAATTGAATGGATTGTTTTTCCGCTTTTATAGATATCAGTGTGTATTTTTCAAACTATAAATGCAATGTTTTGCGAGTACTTATGAGTATTTAAACATCTGAAACCTACAATAAAGGTCTCTTTGTGTGTTTGTCTTTGCAGTATCAGTCATTACCGCAGTGTAAGAATGGCTTTAGGCTTGGTATGAGACTGGAGGGTATCGACCCTGAACACCCGTCCATGTACTGCGTCCTCACCATCGCAGAGGTAATGACAAAACTGTAATAGCAACATATTTCATTTGAAAGTCACATTACTTTTCACAGAATCACTTTTATCCATCTCTCAGTTACCTTGTGCATATTTTCAGGTGTTGGGACATCGAATCAGACTGCATTTTGATAAATATTCGGAGTGCTATGACTTTTGGTTAAATTCCAACTCTCCTGACATCCACCCAGTGGGATGGTGTGAGAAAACCGGACACAAGTTACATCCACCTAAAGGCAAGAGACACCAGCAATTCAAAGAATACCCAGACTCTGTCCTGTTACCATAGACCCGCCCACAACTGCTGACTAACTCTGCCCTATTAGCATAGACACGCCCACAACTGCTGACTGACTCTACTCTATTAGCATAGACCCGCCCCCAACTGCTGACTAACTCTGCCCTATTAGCATAGACCCGCCCACAACTGCTGACTGACTCTACTCTATTAGCATAGACCCGCCCACAACTGCTGACAGACTCTACCCTATTAGCATAGACCCGCCCACGGCTGCTGACTGACTCTGCCCTATTAGCATAGACCCGCCCACAACTGCTGACAGACTCTACCCTATTAGCATAGACCCGCCCACGGCTGCTGACTGACTCTGCCCTATTAGCATAGACCCGCCCACAACTGCTGACTGACTCTGCCCTATTAGCATAGACCCGCCCACAACTGCTGACTGACTCTGCCCTATTAGCATAGACCCGCCCACAACTGCTGACTAACTCTGCCCTATTAGCATAGACCCGCCCACAACTGCTGACTGACTCTACTCTATTAGCATAGACCCGCCCACAACTGCTGACAGACTCTGCCCTATTAGCATAGACCCGCCCACGGCTGCTGACTGACTCTGCCCTATTAGCATAGACCCGCCCACAACTGCTGACTGACTCTGCCCTATTAGCATAGACACGCCCACAACTGCTGACTGACTCTACTCTATTAGCATAGACCCGCCCACAACTGCTGACTAACTCTGCCCTATTAGCATAGACCCGCCCACAACTGCTGACTGACTCTACTCTATTAGCATAGACCCGCCCCCAACTGCTGACTAACTCTGCCCTATTAGCATAGACGCCCACAACTGCTGACTGACTCTACTCTATTAGCATAGACCCGCCCCCAACTGCTGACTAACTCTGCCCTATTAGCATAGACCCGCCCACAACTGCTGACTAACTCTGCCCTATTAGCATAGACACGCCCACAACTGCTGACTGACTCTACTCTATTAGCATAGACCCGCCCCCAACTGCTGACTAACTCTGCCCTATTAGCATAGACCCGCCCACAACTGCTGACTGACTCTACTCTATTAGCATAGACCCGCCCACAATTGCTGACAGACTCTACCCTATTAGCATAGACCCGCCCACGGCTGCTGACTGACTCTGCCCTATTAGCATAGACCCGCCCACAACTGCTGACTGACTCTGCCCTATTAGCATAGACCCGCCCACAACTGCTGACTAACTCTGCCCTATTAGCATAGACCCGCCCACAGCTGCTGACTGACTCTGTCCTGTTACCATAGACCCGCCCACAACTGCTGACTGACTCTGCCCTATTAGCATAGACCCGCCCACGGCTGCTGACTGACTCTGCCCTATTAGCATAGACCCGCCCACGGCTGCTGACTGACTCTGCTCTATTAGCATAGACCCGCCCACAACTGCTGACTGACTCTGCCCTATTAGCATAGACCCGCCCTGAGTGAGCTGAACACAGTCCGCCATGTTTATTTCCTGCCAGAGCATTTAACAGCTGAACTCAAGTAAGAAATCTCTTCTTATTAAAGCCACTAAAGTTATTCAGTCAAAAGAGCAGTGAGTGATTTTCTGTTTTTCTTTTGTTGTTTAATTCATATTAGCAGCAGATGTAGTAGCAGGTTCAGTATATTACGCTGATGTCACTTTAATACACACATGCGATTTCTTTCCCTGCTGATTACATTCATAGATATATGTGATTATTAGATGTTTATGTGCATTTTTGACAGTTTAAGTGCAATGAGACGTGAAAGAGAACATAGTTTAACATTCACAGGACACTCACATCCAGCTTTCTGTGCGCTCACAAAACCATATCAGAAGTTCAGACTGATATGGTTTTAAAATACATGCAGATAATAAACTTTCATGATGAAGAACTGCAGTGTCACGTGAATGTGACGGCATAGAGATGATCATCAGAACCAAACAGATATCTTAGTTTTTGGAAGGATAGCTCATGTAGGAGCTGTGAAGGCCCAGCCCACTTCTGGAAAGGGGGCGGAGTCTTTAAATGTGCATGTGTCTTTAAATGCAGCAGTTCATTTGTATTTAAAGACACATGCACGAAAACAGCATGTTTTTCCTTCCACTCAACATTTACATTTATGCATTTGGCAGACGCTTATATCCAAAATGACTTCTAGTGCTTTCAAGGAACACATTGAATCAGTTCTTGCTTTCCCTGGGTTCGAACCCATGACCTTGGCATTGTAAACACCGATGCTCTATTGCAGGGGTCCCCAAACTACGGCCCGCGGAGACCTTTTTGCCTACAAAAAACAACAACATAATACATGTATCCTGCCAAGCTCAGCCGCCGCTTACGTGGACGTTATGTTTTTACCGAATTAAAGTAGAGGCTCGCAGTAGTGCATTCCCTTTCTAGAGCGGGAACGAGATGTTGCAATGAAATGTATTTGGGAACTCCTCTCCTTCACGTCATTTCTCAAACCTTATAAAATAACGCCAGTTGACAACTGGCCAATTGCCAATAAATAGCTGCAATTGTGTCAGAATATTTCCTTCACGCTTCTCTAAACGGAATATGGAAAAATAATCGAGGTTACGATAGTAAACTGAGACGTTTTCCAACCGATCACTACATTACCAAACCTTATTCGCTGCTTACTTGTTCTTCTTCCGCTCACCGTCAATGAGATGATATACCGTTTTTCCCACATATAATCCGCAGATGCATGTGATTTGCACCCTCATATAGCTCGCGGGTGTGATATGTAAAATGTATAAAAATGTGATGTATAAACATATAAAAGGTGTGATATAGCCCGCAGGACTGGTGGGGGTTTTTCCCACCGTTTTTGTCTAAGGAAGACATTCCTAATGTCAAAACTTTTGCATCAATGTACCTTTCAATCTTTTGAGCAACATACATGTGTGAACAAACATTTTCAAGAATAAAATACGTGAAGAACAATTTAAGAACAATCTTGTCCGATGATAATCTCAGGTCACTGTTGATGTTAGAGAAATCAAGTGTAAAGCCAGAAATGTCTGAAATGATGATGAAATAAATTTCACAGTGTAAAGCCAGAAATGTCTGAAATGATGATGAAATAAATTTCACCATTCCCACTAATACAGGTGTGCATGTGTAGTGTATCAGTGTGTTATTAAGTAATAACTGAATAAAATAATATTCAATAAATAATGAAAAACAACATCCATGTTTTGATTCTTGTTTATTTGGACCTGGAGTGTGTAGATCGCCCCCGAACTGCTGTTTGACAGTTAATGCGGCCCCCGGCTGAAGTTTGGAGACCCCTGATCTAATGATTGAGCTACAGGAAAGCTGGATATATACAGCACGGTATAATCAATGATATGTAGGGTATTTTTAGCTGAAACGTCACAGAAACATCCTGGAGACACAAGAGACTTATAGTACATCTTGTCAAAACGGATCATAATAGTTCTCCTTTAAGCCAGCGTAAATCCCATGATTCCAACACAGCAGAAACAAGAGATTTTCTCATTCTCATCCTGGAAATTTAGGTCAGGAAAGGGTGCTTTGAATTAGTTTTAAATATGTTTTTCCCCAAACAGTAAATCCCATGATTCCAACACAGCAGAAACAAGAGATTTTCTCATTCTCATCCTGGAAATTTAGGTCAGGGTGCTTTGAATTAGTTTTAAATATGTTTTTCCCCCAGTGATTGGTCTTGTTCTTGAACAAGTATTAGGCTTTTGAAATTCGAATCATTGAAGCTGTTGTTCAGTGTGTGTTGTTGTTCCTCACATGCTCTGTGTTTGTGTCTCTGTAGGGATGAAGGATGAAGAGTTTAGCTGGTCCTCCTACATCAAACTCAATAAAATACAGACGGCACCCAAAGCCCTCTTTCAGAACCAGAACATGGTGAGCAAGTGCCAAAAGAAAACAGCTGACATTGGTCTCATTGTCCCCTTGATGGCGCTGTTTCGCTTCACGTAATAATCCAAATACTCTCGACCAAGTGAAAGACAAAGACTTGCACAGTGCATTTACCTTGAAACACTTCGCTTATATTATTTGACAGTAATATGATGGAGTTGCAAATGAAACAGAATGTTCAGTTAGAACAGGACTTGACGTTATATGATATTCTCCAGATATTATTATTATATGATATTTATCGAAGGTGGATCTGATATGCGTGTTGTCTTTCAGACAGTGACGCCGTCAGGGTTTAGGGTTGGTATGAAGTTGGAGGCCATCGATAAGAAAAATCCCTCATTCATCTGTGTTGCCACGGTTACCGACATGGTGGATAGTCGATTCCTGGTGCACTTTGACAACTGGGATGAAAGTTACGACTACTGGTAAATGCACTGCTACATGTATTTGAATTAGTGTGTTAATACAATGTTCCTGCTTTGTCCCTTCCTGAAAGGGAGCTTTTTTTTTATCTTTTGAAAAGGAGATCGTTTTATGATAATGTCATTTTATCAAAACATGCACTCACTTGCTTAAAGCAAAAGCACTTATGCTTACAAACACATTTGCATGAGCGCATAAATGTGTTTTTAAGAGCTCATTCTTGTCGTTTTAACTCTAAACCAGTAAATGTTGTAATAATTAAGTACTAATAGTGATTTTTACGCACTAAACCTAAAGCTGGAAATGTTTAAATGTGTTTTTGCTAAACCAGTAAACTGAAATAGTGATTTTTTCTGCAATCAACTGAAATTCTGGTAGTATCACTCAGTTTTGGCATTGCTCTTCATTTAACCACATAATCACCATGTTATAAAAAATATTAATAACCCATGACATTCATTCTTTTTATTGAATTTAAAAAAAAAACAAATCACTATGGCTTTTCTCATAGCAGAGTTATCACTTTTGAACCAGTATACGCGTGAACATAATGAAAATTATCTATTGAAGGTGCAAAAACAACATGAAACCATCATATTTTAATAAAAGCATAATTTTGGTATATTTATTTTTTATTGTATGCAAGTTCCACAAATATACACATTGACTGAAACTTTGATCAAATAGATCAGATTTAAGCCTGAACTGAACAGGCTTAAATCTATTAAATGATGATCATTTGTCAGTCATTGTGACTGACTCTTAGGAGTGACCCAGTTATCGTTCTGTGTGTGTGTGTGTGTGTGTGTGAGAGAGAGAGAGTGTGAGAGGGAGAGAATGTGTGTGTGTGTGTGTGTGTGTGTGTGTGTGTGTGTATCTGACCCCTGTATAGCAGGCAGAATGCTTTTAACTGCTCATCAATTACTCAGGAGTAGGAGGACAAACTCTCTCCTGTTTGTGTCGTCTTCAGCTCAGATCACACTATCAGATCTGACAGCTCTGCGCTCTGTGCCCGTAAACAGCATGTCTTCTCCGAGCATTATGGTCCCTCAACGCTTCCCAAACATCTCATCCCCACATTTGTTCCAAACACAGTTTGTAGTGTTACCATCAGATGTTAGTGGCCGGAAGCGATCTGATTCTTCAAGACCAAGTAGAGACTTATCACATTTAGTGACATGTTTATCCTACAGGAAACCACAAAATGCTCTTGTTAAAATAACTCAAATCATTTGAAGCCACTAATTCTCATCAGATCACAAATGAATGGTTAAAGGCCCAGTCACACAGCGAAAACTCATCATTTGAAGCCACTAATTCTCATCAGATCACAAATGAATGGTTCTGTCTAAAGGCCCAGTCACACAGCGAAAACATGAATAACGCACGAATTACGCACAGATTTTCGTTTCTGCGCGGCATGTGCATCATATGCGTAATTCGTCGGTGGAACGAACGAGGACCGTCAGTGATTGTAAGTGGATGTGCGACGAAGGTGGTTTGTGCGTGATTTTGAGTTTTGAACGGTTCAAAAATTTTCCGACGCATAGACGTGCGTCGGTGTGCGTTATTCATGAGTCGGCGTGCGTAGTTTATGCGTTGAGTATGCGTGACATGCGCAGGACACGCGTCGGCCATCAGTGCTTATGCGTTGGAACTGGTTCGAAAGCGCGCACGTCCACTGACGCCCCACCTTCATATCACTCATGAACCGCGCACCGCGGCGCGCATATCACGTTCATTCCACTGACAATGTGGATTCTGAAATTGCTTGTTCGTGGAACGTTCGCGAAGCGTGCGTGTTTCTGACGCACTCCGGCAGTGATTCATGCGTCGGGCATGCGCCGAATGTTCGTGGAATACTTTGGTCAATTTCTCTACGCACAAGCATGCACAAACCCAATCTATGCGTGATTTGTGAGTGATTCGTGCGCGATCGGCTGTGTGACTGGGCCTTAAAGAAGCAGAAATATTTCTCCTGATCTGCTTGGGCTGCATGACTGTCATTCAGCTGTATTATATGAACACAAATAACCTCAAGCAGATGTGGTTGAGAATGGATGTGTGTCGTTATTCTTTTGCAATGTCAGTAATTAAAAATTGATTAATTTGCACTCCTGACAAACAATCATGGCCAAAATTGTTGGCACCCCTGAAATTTTTCCAGAAAATCAAGAACTGCTCACAGAAACGTATTGCATTGTATTGTTTATTCCCTTTGTGTGTATTGGAACCAAATTAAAAAGCTAATTTGACATAATTTCACACAAAACTCCAAAATCATTGGCACCCTTAACGTAATATTTGGTTTCACACCCTTTGGAAAAAATAACTGAAATCAATTGCTTCCTATATTAAGTTTCTTACATCTCTCAACCGGAGTTTTGGACCACTCTTCCTTTGCAAACTGCTCCAGGTCTCTCATATTGGGAGGGTGCCTTTACCCAACAGCAATTTTAAGATCTCTCCACAGGTGTTCAATGGGATTTAAAACTGGACTCATTGCTGGCCACTTCAGAGCTCTCCAGCGCTTTGTTGCCTTCCATTTCTGGGTGCTTTTTGTCATTGTTCTGCTGGAAGACCCATGATCTTGGATCTCTTTTCTTTGTAGGTCTCATTCCGTTTTCGCTAAACAGTAAACAGTAGTGCTTTACCAGAAAGCTCTATCTTGGTCTCATCTGTCCACAAGAGGTTTTCCCAGAAGGATTTTGACTTACTCAAGTACATTTTGGCAAACTGAAGTCGTGTTTGTATATATCTCTGTGTCAGCAGTGGGTCCTCTTGGATCTCCTGCCGTAGCGTTTCATTTCATTCAAATGTCGACGGATAGTTTGTGCTGACACTGATGCACCCTGAGCTTGCAGGACAGCTTGAATTTCTCTGGAACTTTTGGTCGACGGTTTGGGGCTGCTTATCCACCATCCAGACTATCCTGCGTTGTAACCTTTCATAAATTTTTCTCTTTCATTCATGTCCACGGAGATTAGCCACATTGCCATGGGTAACAAACTTCTTGACAATGTTGCGCACTGTGGACAAAGAAACATCTAGATCTCTGGAGATGGACTTGTAACTGTCAGCGACAAACTGGCAAAACACAGACGTGAGTAGCAAGGATTTATTGTAAGATGCGTGTGACACAACAAACAGGCAGAGACAGGCTTTACTGAAGACTGGATGACGTAGACTGGACTGTAGACTGAGACGCTGGGAACACACGGAAGGAATACAGGAGATCACTTGAGACACGCAGCTTCTCATGCAGGAGTCTAAGGTGCGTAAGACGAGACCAGACACTGTGTGCAGAGTGAGGATCGGGGATTTAGGGCTGGTGATTGGAGACAGGTGATCAGTATTCAGGTGATTGTGATCTTGTGAATGAGTCTGGTGTTGTGGGCGTGGTTGAGTCCGTGACAGTAACCTTGAGATTGTGATTATTTTTCCACAATTTTGGTTCTCAAGTCCTCAGACAGTTATCTTCTCCTCTTTCTTTTGTCCATGCTTAGTGTGGCACACACAGACACACAATTCAAAGTCAACTTCTCTACTTTTTATCTGCTTTCAGGTGTAATTTTTTCAGGCGGACCTATGCTAATATGGTAGAGTCCATCAGCAGTTGTGGGCGGGTTTATGCTAATAGGGCAGAGTCAGTCAGCAGTTGTGGGCGGGTCTATGCTAATAGGGCAGAGTCAGTCAGCAGTTGTGGGCGGGTCTATGCTAATAGGGCAGAGTCAGTCAGCAGTTGTGGGCGGGTTTATGCTAATAGGGCAGAGTCAGTCAGCAGTTGTGGGCGGGTCTATGCTAATAGGGCAGAGTCAGTCAGCAGTTGTGGGCGGGTCTATGCTAATAGGGCAGAGTCAGTCAGCAGTTGTGGGCGGGTCTATGCTAATAGGGCAGAGTTAGTCAGCAGTTGGGGGCGGGTCTATGCTAATAGAGTAGAGTCAGTCAGCAGTTGTGGGCGGGTTTATGGTAACAGGACAGAGTCTGGGTATTCTTTGAATTGCTGGTGTCTCTTGCCTTTAGGTGGATGTAACTTGTGTCCGGTTTTCTCACACCATCCCACTGGGTGGATGTCAGGATGTCTGATTCGATGTCCCAACACCTGAAAATATGCACAAGATAACTGAGAGATGGATAAAAGTGATAAAAGTAATGTGACTTTAAAGTTAAATATTCAACATTTGCAGAGCTATTACAGTTTGTCAGTACCTCTTGATTGCCCACATCTGTTACTGGCCTCAGATGAGTGTAAAGGAGCGTCACATGCTTGAAACAATCTTATTTATCCACAAGTTTGAAAGGGTGCCAATAATTTTGTCCAGCCCTTTTTTGGAGTTTTGTGTGATATTGTCAAATTTGCTTTTTTTCCCTCCTTTTTTTGTTTTGTTCCAATACACACATGAATAAACGTGTATAGCACAAAAAACGTGTTAATGCAATACATTTCTGTGAGCAATTCTTGATTTTCTGGAAAATTTTGGCCTTGACTGTATATTATGAAATGAGTGTCACTGCAATCGTTTTTATCATAAACAATGGTCAAATATAAAATCTAGAGACCTAAATCCCTCTAATGATACTCTGTGTGTCAGGAAGGGTTGAATAAGTGAATGAACAGAATTGTAATCTGGGACTGCTGGCCATCTGCACATGTTAAGTGGTTAATATTAACCGCAGAAGCATGACTAAATACAATTTTTGACATTTTAATACTCTCATGAAACAATAATTCAGTGGAAAATAAGTATTTGTGATGCTTACATTTAATGGACTCTGTCTTTTACAGGAATGACAAGAGATGCATTTCTCCTCTCTTTTAAACAATGATGAGTTATTGCTATTTTAAATGCATATGATTGTTTTTGGTTTGTGACCCATCAGTGCAGAATGCAAAAACGTTTTAAATTATTGCCATGTATTTTAATGAGCGTGTTTCCTGTCCAATTAATAGTTTATAAAAATAGGATTTTTTTTCTCCAAAATGTACATTTAAAGAGCTCAATTTTAATAATAAAACTGGATTCAGTATGTTAAACTTTTTTCATAATGCATGAAATCGAGGGTAATGTTTTATTTTGCCTCTTGCATTCAAATGCACTCGTGTGCTTCTTCTTTTCTGCAGGTGTGATGCAACAAGTCCTTATATTCATCCGGTTGGCTGGTGTCAGGAGAACGGCAGAACACTCACCACCCCTCCAGGTGATGCAACTCCACACCGTAGTTAGGCTCAAAAATAACACACACAAAAAAAATACATTTACTTTCCCCAACAAATAAATTAAGAGTGAAAACACTATTATGCAACTGCTTCAGAAGTGCTAGAAGTGCATAATTCTCTTACCCATTTGTCAACATGGCAAAGACAAGAGAACACACCATTCAAGTAAGGCAGATGTGTCGACCTTCATAAGTCAGGCAATGGCTACAAGAAAATAGCCACTCGCCTTAATTTGCCCGTATCTTCAGTCAGAGGAATCAATAAGAGGTTTAAAACAAATGGAACGGTGACAAACAAGGCTGGAAGAGCTCCCATGCTTATCTTGCCACAACGCACAGTGAGGAGGATGGTAAGAGAAGTAAAAAACTGTCCTAAGCTCACTGTCACTGAATTGCATCAAAGAGTGTCATCTTGGGGTCACAAAGTCTCTAAAACAACCATCAGATGCTCCCTACATGCCAACCAGCTGTTTGGGAGGATGCACGGAAAAAAAGTCTTTTCTCACTAGCGTAAACGTCTGGAGTTTGCTGAGCGGTCCTGGGACTTCAGCTGGGACCGTGTGCTTTGGTCAGGTGAGACTAAGATTGAGCTTTTTGGCATCAAACACTCTTAAGTGGATCTGGCGTAAAACAAAAGATGAGTATGCCGAAAAGCACCTCATGCCCACGTGAAGTATGGTGGAGGATCTGTGATGCTGTGGGAACCGTGTTCGGGTGCATGGCATTATGAACACTTTGAAAAACCAGGACATTTTAAATAAAAACCTGATGGCCTCTGCCAGAAAGCTGAAGGTGGGTCGTCATTGGGTCGTTCAGCAGGATAACAAGTGGCAAAATCTACACGAAAAGGGTTCAGCAGTCACAAACCATGCCATCTCAGTCCGCAGACCTCAACCCAATCCAAACCTGTGGGGCGAGCTAGAGAGGAGAGCGCATGAGAGAGGACCGGGACACTGGAGGATCTAGAAAGATTGTGCAAATAAGAATGGTCAAAGATCCCTCTCTCTGTGTTCTCCAATCTTATAGGAGGAGATTAAGTGCTGTATTGTTGGCAAAAGGGGGTTGTACAAAGTATGAACATCAGGGGTGCCAATAATTGTGGGACACATGATTTCAAGTTTTTATTTTTCTTCTAAATGTGTGAATTTTTTTTTTTTCACGAAAGTAATGCACTTAAATGAAAGGTTGGACTTTTCTCTTTTTTGCATTTGGGTTCTACGTTGCTTTAAAAAAAAGGAGAATTTTTAGAAATCCACGACCACATCTTAAACAGGGGTGCCAATAATTGTGGAGGGCACTGTATCTCTATACCTTTGAATATTTTGAAATACATTTACTACAATAATTGTTGTATTTAACATATTGTCCTATTTGATAATATCATGCTACATTCATGTCATGTCATAATTACTATACTTACAAGATTCTTCCCGGACTTACTTTCTTCACATTTCTCTGGCTTGGAATTACGCGTTTCTTTGGCAACACTATCACTTTCCAACATGGCGTGAACACGCCTTCATTGTCAATGTTTCATAGGACAAGTAGTTCCTTCCTTTGTGAAAGATGTCCCAGTGTGCACCATTAAAAACAGTGAGCGTTGAGAAATACCACCATGCTTTCTTCTGTCTCTCAATTGGACCACAACGAAGGAAGACTGCATATGCAATGACTTAATCTCTAGCCGCTCATGTAATCCAGCTCAAACCCTCTGAACTGTAGGATACCCTGATGTGAAGAACTTCTCCTGGGAGAAATACTTGGCAGAGACCAGCTCATTACCAGCTCCTGCTCGGGCCTTCAAAGTGGTGAGTGTGAGAGAGAGAAAGAGTGACTTTGAGTGTGTGTGTGTGTTCATCAGCAGCCCATCTGAGACACCCCTGGTACTGAATGGTGACATGCTTAAATATCTACCTGAACAAGTTTCTCTCTCTCTCTCTTTGCAGAAACCTCCTCACAGCTTTCAGCCGAATATGAAGTTGGAGGTGGTCGACAAGAGGAATCCTGTTCTGATCCGAGTGGCCACAGTGGTTGATACGGATGACCATCGACTCCGGGTGAGAAACTACATTTTGCCCATGTGACCCTAACGAAGAGACCAGTATGCAGTGTGAATTTCCATGTTCGTACAGGCTGGTCTTGCTTGCAGCCTGTTTTTCAATCGCTAGGACACATTTCTCAACACTTCTTCACTCTTCACACAGTGAATCACAGCATCAGTCTATGTGAGCTCAACTGAGGATCATTTATTATTGCTTTAACGACATGAATTATTTTCTCACTCAGACTCAAACATCACCAAAACTTCATTAACTACACGTGTAAAACTGTTAAACTTGCGTTCAAAGCCTACAACAACACGAAGCTGAAGAAGACAGCAGTTTGCTACATTTCTAAAGTAAAACCGTATTGAAATCCATTCTGAATGTAAAATATGAAATGCTATCAAAGCAGTTTTAGGTCACTGAACAGCTAGTCTTTCATCTATACAAAACCAGACAATTCAGGAATAATGGAAACCTGGATCATGAAATATAAACAGTACAGAGTGACATTACTGTTTGTAAAGAAGTGTGCAATTATACCTGTTGTTAGTGTTTTATGGTTGTTTTATGACAGCTATTGTCATTATAATACTGACATCGGCTCGGCAGAAGAATGATTTTATTTTATTCATCATTTCTTCAAACGCTCTCTACCTCACATGCGTCGAACTTCAGTGCTGAGTTTTTCTTACAGATCGTGCCTTTCAAAGGGTCCAGATATGATCTGCTTCCATGTGACTTTGAATCCGAGCATTTCAGCACAGATTTTTGACTAGTTTCACTGCATATCTTGCGTGTGATGCATCTTTATCACTCCAGTGTCACACTGTAATTGTCAGTGACGATCCAGTGATGCAATGCTGATTCAGCTTCTGGGCGATCCCACGACAGCTTCTGATCTCTCATCCGACTGTTTGGGAATTTAGAAGCAATCAGGATGACTCATCCGTGCTTCTCCTTTCCTGTGGGCTGGAGGGAAGCTTTGCTCCATATAGAAACATGATCTGTCAGTCCTGAAAACGCTCTTCCTGCACATGAATGCGTGTGATATTTCTGCAGAGTTTGTACAAAGACAGAGTTTTCATTTCTCACTCAGGAGGTGATAAATGTTTTAATTCAGCACTTCATTATTCATGACGGCATTGAATTTGATTCACAATACTGATAACCGACAGCTGTATTTTCGGAAAACTGGTAAAAAAAACTGGTAAAAATAAGTCACATATATTTAGTAGATTTAGAAATAAAGTAAAATGCCGGTTAAAAGAAAAGAAGTTTAAAGCTTTGACTTTGCAAAGTAGCTTGTTGCGCTTGCAACACCAAGGTCATGGTTCGATTCCCAGGAAAAGTAAGACCTGATTAGTGTGTCAATGTGCTTCTTGAATGCAATGCAAGTCGCTTTGGATAAAAGCGTCTGATAAATGCAGAAATGTCGTGGCATTCATTATAAATGTGCCACCCCTGACTTCCAGTGAGTGTGAAATGCACTATATAAATAAACTTGATGATACATAATTCTCTTATTCGGCACAAATCCAAATATGTCATATGATCTGCGTGATTGACGTTAAAATATTTTGCTTTGGAATGTAAGTTACAGCATGTTTCAGAGGATTTAAAATGACGTGATTTATATTCTGGAAAATATGGTAATTAATCGGTAGACCAGCAGAACTGCAGTGTTTTTCAAAAGCAAGACTCGAAGGTTTTATATCGAAGGTTGACTGTTCACACTGAGTGAACAAAGCCACTTGAAGTCATTCATTTTTAAGGATAGTTGACTTTGAGAGTTGGGTTTTAGGCAACATGAGCAAGCAAGTGATGCGACAAAGTTGAGTCCTTGCTAATGTGCGACTGCCAGGTGCTGCCATTTTTGAGTGCAGTGTGCGACAGACAGTGAGGGATGTAGGATGGGCCCTATCATTTCAGAAATGCATTAATGTATGAGGTGACGAAGTGACACGGAGCAAAAGAGACAGTACTTATACACACACTTCAGCTAAAATCATGTTTTTAATAATGCCTAAGTTCATACTTGTTCAAAACAATCACTTTAGCAAAGTTTGTACTATTTTTTTTGTTTATTTTGATAAGTAAAATAATTCTTGTTCAATAAATATACTGTGATTTAAAAAAACAAAATTATTTTAAATGCATTGAAGGAGATTCCATAATTGAACATAGATTCAAAGTAGTAATAATTAATTATTTTATCATATAATATGAATAATATTATATTTTAAGCCTGATGGTTTCTTTATAAATATGGTGATTATCATTAAGATGGTGTTACAATGCGGTGCTGGTGTGGTATGCGGAAAGACATGCAGAGCCGGGAATGCAGGAAGCACTCTTTATTAACAAAAACCAAAAACACTTTAACTATAAACCAAAACGGCACATGTTGTGCAAAACTCAGGGAGACTCGGAAGGAACTAGATACGCATCCACACACTCAACGGCCACGACAGAGTCATGAAGACAACATAACATCAACAACTGACAAAGACAAGGGAACACATGAGGGTAAATGCAACACACCTGACGAGACTAACAAGATCTGTGATTAAACAAGGACCGGTGCAGGAAGGACATAGAAGGGACTTGGATGTGAACGAGACAAGACAGGTGACAGGTGGACATCCAACTTAGTAACTAATAAGACTTATATCTCCAAATATAGTTCATTGTTTTAGAGATTCTCATTTGCTACTTAAATCTACAAAATAAAAATGAAACATCCAATATTATAGCTGAATCAACTTTGCGCCGCTGTCGGCAATCATGTCAAATTTCCATGTGTGTGTCATCAAAGTTAAATGCGCTTTTTTCTATGAAAACATATATAGTGGATATATCCATATCTGTGCTGTACATTATATGAGTTATAAAGCAAAAGGACAGTTTAAATCTCTTCTACAATAAAAATAAATTCTCTCTGTTATTGTCATTTATATTATATTTATAGTTAAACATCTTTATATTTAGTCACACGCTGTTATCCCGTTACTCTCATGAAATACTTGAATGCAGACTTTTAAACCTAAACTTAACATCCATCAGCAGATATTTCAGCAAAGTGAACATTTCTGCACTGAACGTTAATTGCCTCCCTCTCCCGTTCTGTAAAGTCTGGAGTTTAACGCAGCCTGTCAGAACGAGCTTCATGCAACATGGAAATACTCGTGTGAATTAGTTACACTTATAGATAAGGATATAAAATGAAAGTTTTGCACTGAGGAAACATATCTCACAAATGAAAGCGCACACGCATCTGTCAAAGCGCCTGACATGTTTAACGTTACACTAATGCTTTAGCATGAAGCTAAAATGAAGATTTCTCATGTTTTGGGCAGTTTGGATCTCACAGCCGTCCCGCAACAGCTCACTCTTTTTCCTCTATTTTTACTAGCATTTTGTCTGTAGAAATGTGTTTTTCAGAAGCGACTGGTGGAAGTTTTTTTCAGAAGCAACTAACCAATAATTCATTTTAGATGATTTTCATTATTGATTATTGTCGACTTTATCGATTAGTTAAAGTTAGGTTCTACAGTGGACGAGTTTTGTTTGTATTTGCAGTGCATGTGTGAAAGCACAAAATGCATTCCTGAAAGAATCAAATGGATTTCATAGGGCACTAATGACATACCGTAACCGTTTCAGTGTAATTGCACTGGTTGGTTCCAAGGGGGCAGAAGAACCTACACACACACACACGCACATCATTGACACTGACTGAGAGAAATAACAGATGTCACTGTCTGTCTCACACTCACTCAGAGAGCTGTCAGATCACTCTCACACCCATCATTCGTGATGCTCCACAGAGAGAGCAAAGATGTTTGCCCTTCAGTCTTTCTCTTACATGCACAATCAATGCTTGGTTTAGCCGTGTCCATCTCGTTCTTGTGTTAAAGCAGGATAGTGCCTGAACTCCACCTCCAGTCCGGCTCTCTCTCTCTCTCTCGTCGTCTGTGTTCGATGACATTCACTGACGCTCCTGTGCTGTGCACTGGATGGATTTGTTCGATTCCCACTGCGTTTTAAAATCCCCCATCAATATTTTCTGAAGCAGCTTTAATTGACTTTAAGGAAAAAGACCTTTACATCCAAGTCTTTGATGGTTCTCTGCAACACCCTCGACTATCCCACAGGACAGAGACAAGAGGTTTTGATTTATTTTTTTTGCATCTGTGTACCCTGAAACAGTTAATTTAATAGTATATCAAAGGGTCTTAAATTCAGTTTGTATACAAACAAAAAGACCAAAAACCCTAAATATCCTGATTAAGCCTAATAAAACTTTTTTTGGAAGTCTAAACTTTAAAACCACCATCTTCACTGTGCCGTAAGTCATGCGGCATATAAGCAAAATCTATACAGGAATGTAAAATATCCCATTCTCTTGGACTGCCGAGAGAATGGATTTGCTTCAGATGTTCACACTGAGGTCAGAGGACTGGTTTTTCATGATAGATCTCAAGGACACATACTTCCACATATCCATCCATCCACAACACCGGACTCACTGAGGTTCGCGTTTCGGAGTGAAGCATACCAATATTGCATTTTTTCTTTTGGCCAAGCTTTGTCACTCCGCATTTTCACAAAATGCGTGGATGCAGGTCATTTTCAAAGATCTATGGGTCTCATGACAGCCCGAGCTGATGGAGCTCCTATAGGCCAATTGAAAATGTTCCAGAAAAGTTCCTTACTCTTATAGCTGTGTTCCTCCTCACCGTCTTGTCTTTTAAAAGAATCTGAGACTGAGGTAGGTTCTTCATGCCTGGAATTTTCACCTGCAATGATGAACGCCTTTCCTTCAGGCCTTTTGTCCTCCCCTCTCTTCAGCATCAGATTAGGAGAAACTTTGTCTGCTTTGCCCTGTAAGGGCCTTAGATACTTCAGTTCACAGAGCTGCCCTGTGGTGTAAATCGGACCAGTTGTTTTACTGTTTCATTTGGCTCTCTGTTTGGCTGTCTGGGCCCACTTCACTGGTAGTATGGCTGCTTCAAAAGCTTTGTTGTTGGGAGCTTCTCTTCAAGACCTTTGTGATGCGGCACGTTGGTCCTCCACGACGGGGTCTTGGGTGCACACTGACAGACACTCGCTAATATGGCAGCATGAGAATAATGTTCCTACAGTGTCACAATGCAGCTCAAGTTCCCTTGAAAGGGAACATATCAGGTTACATCTGTAACTATGGTTCCCTGAAAAGGGAATGAGAGGCTGCAACACCCTGCCAAACTCCATTGCATGTTTGTGATCAACTTGCTTTAGTCTATCAGAAGCAAACGCTGTTTAGGTTGGGTATGATATATAGTTTCCTGATTATTCCGTCACACCATTAGACTGTGCTTCATGATGCAAGGTCCCCTTTTCAGGGAACCATGTTTACAGGCAGTAACCTGAGATGTTTTCTTTGTAAATCAATATTTTCAAACAATTTAAGTATATGAGATAAAGCTATTTGGAAAAAGGATTTAATAGGTTTCTCAATGAAGAGACTAATCACAACTACAAGCCAAGTAGACTTAGAATACTTAATTATACTTTAAGTGTATCTCGATCAAAAGGTAAATGTATAGGCCAAGTATATTTAGATCGGATAGTATAAGCCATTTATACTTAAGTGCAATTTGAAGTACATAAAAAGTAGGCTGAAAGTTTTGTTTAAAAGAAGTATACTAATAGAACGCATTAATACACTTTTTCCGTAAGGGGATACTAAAATAACACTGGCGTGAGCAATGCCAGAGGGAAACTAGATGTAGTTAGAGATCTTGATGAATCCAAATTGATTCATGGATGGAGGTGTGAAAATAGACAAATGCAAACTGGAAGGAGATTTTTTTTTTTTAAGAGAACAGAACAGAAAATGATGCAAATGAAACATTTCTTTATCTTAAACTGTCATGCTGTGAATAACAATAGCCAGTCTGGTCTGGATGGGCAGCACAAAGCCAGTCCACATAATGACTATGAACACCATTAAAACACTGCTCACCTTTTTAGTCCGTCCTGTTCATGCTGTTAAGCTGATTTCCCAGGAAAACGTTTTATCAAAGTCCCGGAGACAGGCTGCCATTTAAGAGCTATTGCTCTTTTCTTTTTCATTGTTTTGTCACAGCAGCTCTTTTTAAAGATTTCTGAGCATCTAAAACGCAATATAACCAGATCACCCTGCCAGCAGTCTGCTCTCTGCCAACTCTTCCAGCTCGAATGTTAACGTCTCTGGAGATCTGCTTTGCAATATGAGGATAATCTTCTCACGGGACCTTGAAATGCTACTAGCCAAGCTGTTTTTGGTCTCATTTGAATTGCCTTGGGGTGTTTTGTACCTTTTACAAGAATAGTATCTTTATTTATCAACACACTTCCAGCTCTATGGGCATTTGTAGAGACTTTCAGGCAATGCCACCAGACATTCTTCCTGGAGTAACCTGGGCTTAGTAAGTGTATGCTGTTGACAGCTCATGTGGGGATCAAATAAGCCATCAGTTACAGTACTAACTCACCTTTTAACTACTACACCACACACCCATGCTTTTCCATCTAACGCTTCACTTTCTCTTTTACACTTTTCTCAAAGTTTGGGCACTTTAGGAGAATTTAACCACTAATGCACTACAGAAACTATCAAAGGAGCTCCAAAAAGGATTTTCATTTGAAAACGTTATTTCTGAATATTCCCTGAATGTTCAAAATGTCTAGTTTTCAAAAACTGTTTTACATTTTTCTCGGTTATGTGAACATCAAGGAAACATTCCATTTTGCAACCATTACTTTTGAATGTTCTTTGAATTTAGTGACATTTAAAAAATGTTAGACGGACGTTCAATTAAAACGTCAGGGGGGAAAAGACATTGTATTTACAGTGTGTACTGGTACATTTTTTAGTGCTAATGTTTTGAGAACATTATTAAAGAGCAGTTAACTTTGAATAAAGTTCTATTAGTGTTTCTGGAAGAATATTTGTTCTTTGAGAGAACCTTGCCATTTCCTGTTAATTGAGTTTGTCTTAAAATTAACTAAAAACTAAATTCAGTGAGGTTTATGTTTAAGACAAGTAAGAAAGAAAAAATGTATCATGAACATTAAATAAATATTTTTGGAAAACCTTATTTTATTATTCTCATTATTTTAGTAATCCTTTGTAAAGAATATTGTTTTAGGGATGCTTAGATATTTTTGCTGGAAAGACATATTATTATTATTATTATTATTATTATTGTTGTTGTTGTTGTTTGCATTGTAAGAGAGTTGTAAACCTCAGAGTGACGTGCAGTGCTCTCTTTTAGATCCATTTTGATGGCTGGACAGATGAATATGATTACTGGATCGATGCAGATAGCCCAGATATTCATCCTGCCGGCTGGTGTGCCAAAACCGGACATCCGCTGCAGCCCCCAATCAGTGAGTACAGACACATGGCACATGTTAAGCAGCGATACTATGAGACATTCGAAGACACAAATTCTTACAGATAACATCAAATGCGATGTGATAAGATTCTTGTGACAAGCAATATGTCTGTCACACCAGATGATTCAAAATCAATAAAAAATCTCAGCCAATTGGAAAAGCGTGTGGGCGGAGTCTCTATGTAAACGCACTGCACTCGCAACCAAATCAATCAAATATCACAGCCAATCAGGAGAGCGTGTGGGCGGAGTCTCTATGTAAACGCACTGCACTCGCAACCAAATCAATCAAAAATCACAGCCAATCAGGAGAGCGTGTGGGCGGAGTCTCTATGTAAACGCGCTGCACTCGCAACCAAATCAATCAAATATCACAGCCAATCAGGAGAGCGTGTGGGCGGAGTCTCTATGTAAACGCACTGCACTCGCAACCAAATCAATCAAAAATCACAGCCAATCAGGAGAGCGTGTGGGCGGAGTCTCTCTGCAAACGCACTGCACTCGCAACCAAATCGATCCAAAATCACAGCCAATCAGGAGAGCGTGTGGGCGGAGTCTCTCTGCAAACACACTGCACTCGCAACCAAATCGATCAAAAATCACAGCCAATCAGGAGAGCGTGTGGGCGGAGTCTCTCTGCAAACGCACTGCACTCGCAACCAAATCAATCCAAAATCACAGCCAATCAGGAGAGCGTGTGGGCGGAGTCTCTCTGCAAACGCGCTGCACTCGCAACCAAATCGATCAAAATCACAGCCAATCAGGAGAGCGTGTGGGCGGAGTCTCTCTGCAAACGCGCTGCACTCGCAACCAAATCGATCAAAATCACAGCCAATCAGGAGAGCGTGTGGGCGGAGTCTCTCTGCAAACGCACTGCACTCGCAACCAAATCAATCCAAAATCACAGCCAATCAGGAGAGCGTGTGGGCGGAGTCTCTCTGCAAACGCACTGCACTCGCAACCAAATCGATCAAAATCACAGCCAATCAGGAGAGCGTGTGGGCGGAGTCTCTCTGCAAACGCACTGCACTCGCAACCAAATCGATCAAAATCACAGCCAATCAGGAGAGCGTGTGGGCGGAGTCTCTCTGCAAACGCACTGCACTCGCAACCAAATCAATCCAAAATCACAGCCAATCAGGCGAGCGTGTGGGCGGAGTCTCTCTGCAAACGCACTGCACTCGCAACCAAATCAATCCAAAATCACAGCCAATCAGGAGAGCGTGTGGGCGGAGTCTCTCTGCAAACGCACTGCACTCGCAACCAAATCAATCCAAAATCACAGCCAATCAGGAGAGCGTGTGGGCGGAGTCTCTCTGTAAACGCACTGCACTCGCAACCAAATCAATCAAATATCACAGCCAATCAGGAGAGCGTGTGGGCGGAGTCTCTATGTAAACGCACTGCACTCGCAACCAAATCAATCAAAAATCACAGCCAATCAGGAGAGCGTGTGGGCGGAGTCTCTCTGCAAACGCACTGCACTCGCAACCAAATCGATCCAAAATCACAGCCAATCAGGAGAGCGTGTGGGCGGAGTCTCTCTGCAAACGCGCTGCACTCGCAACCAGATCGATCAAAAATCACAGCCAATCAGGAGAGCGTGTGGGCGGAGTCTCTCTGCAAACGCACTGCACTCGCAACCAAATCAATCCAAAATCACAGCCAATCAGGAGAGCGTGTGGGCGGAGTCTCTCTGCAAACGCGCTGCACTCGCAACCAAATCGATCAAAATCACAGCCAATCAGGAGAGCGTGTGGGCGGAGTCTCTCTGCAAACGCGCTGCACTCGCAACCAAATCGATCAAAATCACAGCCAATCAGGAGAGCGTGTGGGCGGAGTCTCTCTGCAAACGCACTGCACTCGCAACCAAATCGATCAAAATCACAGCCAATCAGGAGAGCGTGTGGGCGGAGTCTCTCTGCAAACGCACTGCACTCGCAACCAAATCGATCAAAATCACAGCCAATCAGGAGAGCGTGTGGGCGGAGTCTCTCTGCAAACGCACTGCACTCGCAACCAAATCAATCCAAAATCACAGCCAATCAGGAGAGCGTGTGGGCGGAGTCTCTCTGCAAACGCACTGCACTCGCAACCAAATCAATCCAAAATCACAGCCAATCAGGAGAGCGTGTGGGCGGAGTCTCTCTGCAAACGCACTGCACTCGCAACCAAATCAATCCAAAATCACAGCCAATCAGGAGAGCGTGTGGGCGGAGTCTCTCTGCAAACGCACTGCACTCGCAACCAAATCAATCCAAAATCACAGCCAATCAGGAGAGCGTGTGGGCGGAGTCTCTCTGCAAACGCACTGCACTCGCAACCAAATCAATCCAAAATCACAGCCAATCAGGAGAGCGTGTGGGCGGAGTCTCTCTGCAAACGCACTGCACTCGCAACCAAATGAAGAACATAATCACATAGTCACATTTATAAATATTGCACCATTTTAACATACATACCGAGTTACTGAAACAATCAATGTCAACTGAATACACTGTTTTACAGTTTGAATGTTCTTGATTCATTTATTCTACATTAATACATTAAAGCTCATAATCAGACCCTGAGATTATCACTGTCATACTTTGTGTGTTGTTGTTCCAGCTGTGACGTTACAAAGAATAAAAACAGTTTCCAAAATAGAATCATTGCCTATCGCTGTCGTGGCTGGTTAGAACTCTGATTAACATGGAAAAGATGCCTTTTGTTGCATGTCACTGCATCATATTGTGTCTGGATAGGCAAAGCGAAGGAAATGCTGAACACACACTAAGTATATTCAGTTAAATGCTGCAAATGTCAATGAAATAGTTGCGTTACTCTACTTGAAATGGACATTGCATTTGTTTTTATGTACTTGTTACATACTATGATTTAGCAACATGCTAACATCTGAATTCATTTAGCCTCTCATTGGTTATGCACTGTTTGTGTGAAACATGGAGATCCCTAGCCTAGTCAATGTGTTCCCAATGGGTCCCTTAGGAGCTTCAGTTTCCTTTAGGATTAAGTGCTCTTCCTTCAATATCCAACAACAACAAAACAAGACACTGACTGAGATTAGAGCTTTTGCATAGTATTTATAAAGCAGTGCATATCTTGAGCTATTTTACACTGATGGTTTTAGATTTACTCAGATTAAAAAAAACATATTACTGACAATTTTTAAGAAAGTGTTTCGGTGATGCAGACAAAAGCCTAAATGTTTAGTTAATGGCCACTCCATCAATGCTCTGTACCAGATGGTTGCCTTAGACCCTCTGAATGAAAACCATTTTCCTTGTCGCTTCAAGGCATTTGTATTTAAAGAAAGCGAGAAGAAATTATGTATATATAAAGGAGGGATGGAGCAATCTAGCAGACCTCTCGCTTTCTCTATTGTCAATATCTTCTATTAGCTCCGGAGGATGCTGGGAAAATGCTGTTGAACAATAAGCTTTTCTTCAGTCAGTCTTGCTGATAATCTTCTTCTCCCCTTCCTTGTGTCCATGGAAACAGATCGAGCAATGTTTAGAAATCAGCAACTGGCATCAGGATGTGACCGATTTACTGAGAGAGGGAGAAACAAAATGAGTGTGAGAAAAGAGAGAAAAACCAGTGAAACGGAATATATCCGAATGAGTCTAAATATCAGCTCGTGTAGGCACTATATATTTTGTAAATGTGAATTATCTACACTCTCTATACAGATATATATATATATATATATATATATATATATATCTATATAGATAGAGAGAGTCTATATATACTCTATATCAGTGGTCCCCAACCTTTTTTGTGCCGCGGACCGGTAAACGCGTGATAATTGTACCGCGAACCGGTGACCAAGAGATTGTTGACCCAGGGGGTGCGCGCGCAAGATTGTTGACGTGGGGGGGGAGGGGGGCTGCGCGCATGATGAGATGAGATGATGAGATACCACCTCACCGCCAAAGCTACAGCGCCACAGCCGTTTCATGGTCCTGTGTGGATGTTGTGTTCGTTCAGCATTTCTCCATGTGTTTGCACTATTACGTGCCGTTTTGAGTTTACATTTAAAGTCTTTTGTTTTCAGGTTTCAATAAAGTTACTTTCTGTTTGAAACCTGTTTCCTCGTCCCTCCCGCATCGCACACGAACTGCCAGTGTGACAGTATGCATATTACATTTAATTTTAATTACAGTTTATCTCTCTGAAGCTCATATATACTGGTTACAGGTTTGCCAGGTCTCACAAAAATGTCCTGCCCAAAACTGACAATCGGCTTCAGATTGTCTGAAGGAAGACGAGCAGGCATGTCTGCAGCATGGCAATGCGAAACAGTGCCTCATTCCCCTTCTCAGGGAACCTGGGTTACATACAATTATAAATAATACTTAAATTTCTGCATTTTTCCAAAGCAACTTGCATTGCATTCAAGAAACACATTGACATTGTAATCAGTTCTTGCTTTCCCTGGGAATCAAACCCATGACCTTAATGTTTTAAGTGCCGCTCTCTACTGTTTGAGACATAGGAAAGCCATAAATAAATTAAGTATATATGAAAATTGTAAATAGGAATAGCAAATAGCAAGTAGTTTTTAAAAAAAGGATAAAAAATATATCTTATTCCACAGTTTAAAAAAACAAAGTATTGTATCTAATAGATGAAGATTGAGAAGATCAGAGGATAGAGAAAGAAGGACCCAAAATAAGATGTTTGCTGAATGAAAGGAGAAGAGAAGAAGCAGAAGTGAAGAACAAAATAAGAGCAAAGAATATATATGCAGGAAACTTGCATCTTCCTAAACATGTGTTTTCGGTCCGATAAGAAAATGTCAAACAGACTCTAATAATCTATTATGTCATAGCTGGTGTAACGGCTAGATCAGCGTGACCGCTCAAATGCTAAAGATAGATGACAATGGATAGTCGAGGTGTGATTTTGGACACCTTTTAAGGCTTTTAAGAGAATATCGCAGGTCTTGCATTATCTCATGTCTGCAGAGATGGAAACCGAAAGATTTGGATACACAAGTTACATCATATAATGAAATCTGATGGAAAATTAGATTAGGGTTGATTTTACAGCACAGAATAGTCATGTTTGGAAATAATCATATCAGAGCATATAGTAGAAAATATATAAATGATTAAAGAAGTCAATAACATGAAAAAGAATAATAGTAACACTTTCCAATAAGGTTTCATTAGTTAACATTATTAAACACACATAGTTAAAACAGTATTATTAATCAAAAGCTGTGTTTGTTAACAGTTAGTTAATAAACTCTGAACTAACATGAACAAACAGCTTTGAATTAACTAGCATTAACAAACATTAATACATACTTTAACAAATGTTTTGTTCATTGTTAGTTCCTGTTAGTTATTGCATTAACTAATGTTAACGAATGAGACCTTGTTACACAAATAATAATGCAAAATAAGGAATATCATGATTAAATGAATACATAATATGATCAATGACTGGAATTCATGAAGAAGACATTAATAAGGTTCATAAAAGGAAATGGAAGATATTCATCAAGAGAAGTTCTACTGAACAAATGCTACAGAAAATAATTTAAACATTAAATTGTTACAGGTGTGTTTCTTTAGATGTAACCTAGAAATATGTATGTCATTTTCATATAAATAATTTTACAAGTTCCATTTGTTAACAAACTAGCTTACATGAACTATATACATTATGCAATATGTGTTCTTACAGCATGTATTAATATTTGAGCAGTACAATTGTACGTTATGTTCGTTTATAGTGCATTAACTATGATAACTATAAAACCAAAAAAATGTAAACTCTATTTAAAAATGTATTAGTAAATGTTAAAATGATCAAGCTAATGATGAACAATACGCCTACAGCATTTATTAACATTAGTTAGTGTGTCAAATGGAATCTTATAGTAAACTGTAACAATTTCATATCAATCCAAACAGTCATTTAAAGGCGGCCATCTTTAAATCTCTACACAAACAGACATTTATGACATTTATGCATATTGTATGTAACTCGCACACTTTATTTGCTTCTATTTAAAAAAACTTGATTGTCTAATCAAAATAACTAAATGTGTATTACAGTGACAATAAAAAAATAACTGAAACCGAATGTATTTCTGATATGTTTGAGTTTCTGTCAGCTGCGTTCTCACGTCACTAGATTTAAATATGCAACTTTGCCAGCTAATGAATGCATAAAAGCTCCCAGCTGGACATAAACAAATGCAAATAGATGTTCACCATTCTGGCTTTAAGCATTCAGGTCAGATTTCAGTGTGTTTTTGTCACTTTGTTTTAACTACTTATAGCGTCCTCTCAGCCTCAA
The DNA here is from genome assembly GCA_037043235.1 of Rhodeus uyekii. Classification (NCBI taxonomy): domain Eukaryota; kingdom Metazoa; phylum Chordata; class Actinopteri; order Cypriniformes; family Acheilognathidae; genus Rhodeus; species Rhodeus uyekii. The sequence continues at coordinate 28,953 of JAWRVZ010000541.1, forward strand.
TGGCAAACCTCTGAGCTGGAGGGGCCAGAGAGAAAGAAGGGCCCTCTTACCAAAGCCTTTCTCGACTAACCATCCATGGAAGCTCTCTAACTGACCATAGCTCACACCGGAGGGGTCGCTGGTGTCCCACCCCCACAGTTCCAGCGAGGAAGCATAATTACACACCCACTTCTGACCAGAAGTATTTTATAGGAGGAGGAGACTGATAGAAAAGTTGGATGCTACTAGAGGTCATGGCCATTCCTTCCGCTCTGTGAACAGCCCATTCCCTTTTCTTATTTTAAAAGAATCCATGTCTTGCTATATGAATGTGATTCCATAGGAAACGTCCTAAACTCCAATTTCCATCAAGGGCGACAACTGCGAACGTAAATAATATATGTGATGTGTTTCTTTCTGTGTGCATGTGTCTTCGTAGCTCCTCAGGACATGTTTGAGACGTCTGAGCAGGGCGGCTGTCCCACGGCCGGCTGTAAGGGGGTGGGTCACATCAAAGGAGCCCGATACTCTGGACATCACAGGTGCGGGATGCAAGGCCTGTTTATACATGCACACACACACCTTATACAAGGTTTCTGTCTGATATATATGCAGAGCGTTTTCTCAGAAGGGCCAGAGAAGACTTCCATCATAAAAGTAATCCATATGAATAAAGCAGTTCAATCCTAGTCTTCTGAAGAATGAACACAGTCTCTTTAAAGAACATTTTATTCACTTATAAACATTGATCAATGTACACATATAGAGCACATGAAAGTCAACAGAAGCTCAACCGAATGCAAGGACCAACCTCACTGTGTCTCTGAAAAGCCCTCAGTAAATATCATTTCAGTTCAGAGCACAGCTTGGACATCTGTTCTCTGATGTTTCTATTCTTAATCTCCCAGGGGGCAGGAAAATCCATACTAATCAAAGCTTATATGGAAAATACCCCTTTACCACATCAATCATGCTTCAAATGTGTAATTTGTTCCCTAAGACAGACGTTCCCAAACTTTTCTCTCAACCAAACCACTTAAAATATTATAGATGTAAATGTTAAATTCCCCCTATTAATATTTCAGTAATTTAACATGTGTATGTTCACTGTTCTCAGTTAATAGTCACATGACATGCAAGTAAATGGAGAAAATATAACTTTTCTAGCTGGAATTTTATCCAAACTGATTTGCATTGCATTCAAGAAACACACTGTCATTCTAATCAGTTCTTGCTTTCCCTGGGAATCAAACCCATGACCTTGATGTTGCAAACACCACTCACTACTGTTTGAGATGCAGGAAAGCCACTTCAAAGTGGAGTCAAAGCTCTTTTTAATTGTAGTGGCGCCCCAGTTCAGGAACCCTATCAAATGGAATGAAAGGTTTTACAATTGCACTGTAATTGGGCTTGGTGATATGGCCAGATAAAAAATATCACCGTAAAAAAAATTCATGTTAGTTGATATCGATAATTATCACGATACATGTCAAATATTTCATTATTTCAACTTTAAATACAGATGTTTGCTCTTAAGTGAAAGTTGACTGTCAGAACATGTTTTTGAATTCATTTTTCCTTAACATAATAAATGTCTTAATAGAAAAATGCATTTCTTAGTTTCTGCATGTGTCAACCGGTGATAATGTTTCAAATCATCAAACAGACTTGTGTTTCCTGACTTTGACACAGTTTCCAGTGCAGGATGTAATATTAATAAAATATTATTACATGTTTTGTCTCCTAGAAATGCACATTTGACCGTAGCTTCAGTTTGAGTTCTGTTAAAATGAACCGTTGGTCTTCTATAGTAAGATAATTTAGATCTCCTAAAACAAGGCATTTAGTATCTCAATACCATGATAAAACATAACTATATGGTTTCTGTGGTATTTCAGTGTATGAAAAACAGTAACCTAAATACATTTAGTACAGATGCACAAATGCTATGACTTAATCACAAAAAATACAGTAGTTATATTCCATTATTTAATGTATTTAATACATGTCTACATAATAATATGATTACTGTCCTTAAGAATATCCCACATGTCTGTCCCACATGGCATGGTGCAGTTAGTGTTACTACAGTAAATGTATGGTAAATGATGGTGATTTGTAGATTGAAAAGCCTTCTAATCGTTCATGGCACAGTGTTTCTCTTGTTTGTCAGCACTGTTTCATCCGGCTTTAATCCAGTTTAAATCACCGAGACATCCGTGTTCTTCTCCGACTTCAGGCACTTCTCACTGGATCTCACAGCGCTGTTCAAGAGCAGTAAACGCTCAGAATAAACGCTCGTGCTGTAGCAAATCAGTAGCACTTTTTGGCACATAAACATTTATCATTAAACTCTTGTTATCGTTTTATCGAGGATTTTGACAGCGCTAGTCAAATCTCACAAAGAACAATAGCTATCCTTGTTCAAAAGAGTCTGTAAGTTCTGTTCTGGTTTCAGTCTAACAGAAGGAATGGAAGTTGAGTTGCTTGATTACTTGGATACTTGGTTTCCTGAATATAAAAGCAAAATGAAATCGTAAAGAGCTTTGTGAATTGTAAACTGCAAAAAGTGGATTTTGTATTCAGTATCTTTGGCTTGTTTTCCAGTATAAATATTTAAATGATAATAATATAATAATTAAATTATAATAATAATTGTTTTCTGAAAAAGTGAGCTTATGCTAAAAACACCAATTGGGTCAGAAATATGAGCTTTTCCATTTGAATTTTTCATCATTTGTTTATTTTTTGGACCCTCGTGGGCATGTATTTAACTTAAAGCTTCAGCTCACTCACTTCTGACAAGACTTAATGTTGCGCTTCTCCAGTAAATATATCTTGCTTTAAGAATGTTCATATTTGTACTGGAATATAAGACAAAAATACAGAGGAAGAAAATCCCTACTAATCTACAATGATAGCAAGTCCTGTTTGTGAATTGCTCCATGCTTTCTGGCGTTTCAGTGCGGTGGGTTGCCCCTATTCTGATATCAACCTCAATAAGGACTCGGTTGTGCCGGATCGCTTGAGCGGAGAGATGCCGGGAACCGGAGTGGGTCGGCCGCGCAGAGCAGAACCCAGCGCAGAGATGTCCACCGACGCTATTGAGTGAGTGTTCATTTCCTAGAGCCAATCTGCTGCAATATTCAAAAGGCTCCTTTGATGGAAAGCTCCTTAAATAAAAGTTTGAAAAAAATTCAGCAAATGGATAGATATGTGTAAACTGTTTACAATCACCCACATGATCACATCTAGAGAATCATAGAGCACTGAGTTAAGCCAATCACAACAGAGTTCTTAAAGTACAGTCGCAAAAGCAGGCTATTTCATTCTTTCAGACATGGGTGGCATTTTGCGATGCATTAAAACTGTATGACTCCCATTATAATTAATGAAGCTGCCTTCGGTTGTCAGACACGCGTTTGAATAACTTCTTATTATTAAATCATAGTCAGCTCATGATGTCTCTGGCCTACTAATTTGATCTTTTATGCTGCTAACCATGTGAGAGATGGAAACTCAAGTGTGGAAACTTCAACCTTTAACCATTTAGGTAGGAAGAGGACCACATGTCGTTCATCCAAGATTGACATGGCATTATAGCACAACATGTGCTTTGAAAGCTAGTACTGTCAATAGATTCAAAAATAAACGTATTAATCCCACCTAACATTATAGTTTCACATAATATTTAACATTGACTCTCCAAATTATTGTACAAACAACATACAGTATTTTTGTGCCATACTTTTATGAAAGGACAGGATCACCAATACCAACGCTGCTACTGATATTTTTTCATAATTTTAGCTGTTAATTGTTGCCATTCCGCATTAAAAGATTACAAAAATATATCAACTCTTATTTTTTTCTATTGTACCAGTGAGATTTGACTAGCACTGTCAAAATACAATCTTTTTACCCATGTAGTGCTTTTAGTTGACGCGCAACTTAATGGGTTTTTAACTCTTTCTCCACTATTGACGGAAATTTCTGTCATTTTTAAGGAAATGCTTTTCTGGCTTTCTGTGTTTTCACTGTTATTCAGTAGGGGGCGCTATGACTCGTCTTCTGAACGAGCACTGAATCTCCTGATCGAAACACAGGAGAAGAAGAAACAGAAACAAGCAACGTAATCATATGCATATGTGAAAAAATGATTTAAAAATCATTATTAAACAAAATTATCATTATTATGATCAGAAATGCTCTCAATGGCTCGCAATGTTTTTTATAAACACTGGTGGGGAGAGAGTTAAAGTTCAAATTCACCTACTTTTAGATTAGTATGGCTTTAAATGATGACATTTCTGGTGCAAGAAACTTGAATGACATTCTAAGTAGATAAAAATCCAATGGAAAAAATCTGACACAAAGGTATTTTATAGCTACTTGGTGAAGAGTAACACTTGCTCGTAAAATTACAGTGGAGTTCACTTATCTCGACTCTCGGTTATCTCGTCAATACTATTATGTCGACGTTTTTGAAGTGGAACCGCCAAACTCCCTATTTGTCTCAGCATTTTCTTATCGGTTATGTTGATTCTTTTATGTCGAAGAACACTAATATCTCGAGCTCAAAAGAGGGACAAATTCGCCACTTCACATGGTTATCTCGTGAGTCATGATCGTACCGAGTTCTCTGCGCATGCGCTGAGTTTGCGTTGCACGTGGATCGCTTGTGTTGCACGTGCACATAAAGCCGCCTTCTCTGATTTGATTGGTTTTCTCAAATATTTTGACATTGACAAGCGGTTACCGACCAATGAGTATGAGACTTAGATAAACACACACACACACCTGCTTCTGTTCTGACACGCACTCTGCTCAGCGCCGCTGCGGATTGAAGAACCCGGTTATTAAAAGACGGGACGAAGCCGAATATGTTGAGAAAACACATTAGACAGGCAGAACGCAAGAAAGTATGCAATCTAGTACAGCGTGATGACCTCACGAATATATTATGACGCTGTGAGTGTTTACGCATGTTTATGCTGTGAGTGAAATTGTGTTTACAATGTTGGAGAATATAATTAAAGGTTTGTATGGAGATTCGCAGGTGTTTTTATTGTATTCTGGTAAATCTCTGCTGTTAGTTGCTGCACATATGCATTTTGTTGTTAGCAAACATATCAGTGTGTGTACATTTTTATAGCATGCTGATCACTTCATCAAATAAATCACCATATTGCTGTATCGCCATATCTCGATCCTCGGTTATCTCGATCCTATGTTATCGAGGCCGTCAACATAGGATTCCACTGTACATTAGCATATTCGCACTTATCTCGTCATGTTTGAGATAAAACTGAGGATGTTGTCATGTCTAGCCTTTTGAACGCCTTTAGTGATGTGTTCATTTATCACTTTCTCTAGCGAACCTGTCACCTCTGGCCCATCTCACCCGGAGAAACCCGGCACGGCAACCGTCGCCATGGAAACGACAGTAAAGAAGCCTGTTGTCACAGAGACCAAGCGAAGGTTAGATTCAGTCAGTCTCTTGGTGAAAGAAAATTGTTTTTCAGTGACTTTTAATAAGTGTAACAAAACATTATCATGACATTTTCGCTAAAATACAAACAATTATATATTTTTGCAATGAGAATGAAATTGTTTTTCATTGAGTTTGGTTTGCATTACAGTGATGAATGTGTAAGGTCTGTGAGATCTGCTCTGCTGTCCTCTGACACGCACATGCAGACGAACACGCCGACACAAACAGCTGTCAGGCTGATTCACTGTTTACCGAGAGCTGTTGACATAATGACCTGTTAGTCAACAAAGCTTTATTTTTCACTCAATCTGCCGCGATGACTTTCCGCAATGAGCGGTATCTCTGAAGATACGCTTGCTTATTTTTTCTGAGATTGCATTTCCCCAACTCAGCCGCTCAGAAATAGCCTTGAGGATTTCCTGTTTACTTTACAGAAAGGGTTTTCATAATGAGCTTTATATTACGCATGAAATATATGCAAAATCATGCCTCAGCTCGAAATGTTTGTGCAAATTTGGTATCTGCTACATGAATCTTGCCAGAAACATTGTCCAGTAAGTCCTTCAAAGCCGCTGTCGGCTGCGTTCGAAAAGCAATGCTAGTAAACTGTGCAGTGCACAATTTATCCTGCCTACAGAATGAGAAACCATACGCAATCACATACTTATACCACACTTTTGTCAGTGTTTTTATTCCAGCTTTTATGTTAAAAATGGAAATGGCTGATCTGGCATGTAGGTCATTCCACAGATGCAGAAAACTCTAATAATACTCTACAAATATTGGCACTGCAATATAAGCAGCATAGAGAGTAAGGGCTGTGGCTAGCGGCTAACAGGCATTGCTCAAAATATCGATAACTAAATGTTTAGTAATAATGTTAGCACAAAAAAACATCATATCTTGTTCATGGAATGTTTTTTTCTGAAACGTTTGATTTGGACATTTGCTTATGTTTGTTAAATGTTACTATTTGTTTCAGAGCTTTCAGAGAACGTTTTTATTTCCATTATGTTTTCAAAATGATACAATGTTGGAATGGGGGGGGGCCCATGACCCTGGGGAATATGTTTTTTTTTCTCCAGGGAGTAGGTTTTCTTGCACTGAACAAGAGCAGCAGATATGAAGTTCAGATAACCTCCCCTCATCCTTTGACGTGTACGATCACACCGGTGTTTATGTGTCACGTGATCAACCGCTCAATTCACACGTGTTTTCACGCGCTATCTGGCACTGATCCAAAAAAAGACGCGCTGAACTGCGGCGCAAACAAACACAGCGGCACCCGTCGCGCATCACAGATCAATGAACTCATTATAAAAATTAAGCGACAAAACACATTCACTTCCACATATCTGAGAATATCAATATCAGGTAGTTGATGACGGAGCAAAACATTTTGAGAAGAAAAAGAAAAAACTAAATGAATGTGATACATCTATTTTTGTGACTGCGGTATGTCACGTGACAAGCATGACGCGTCGCCATGGAAACAATAAAGCGAAAGTTCCAAAATGGGGGGGGGGGCACAAAATATTTACTTCTTCTTAGGGGGGGCGTGACAGAAAATAATTGAGAAGCACTGGTATAAACTATTAAAAATGCTTTTAGGACTTAATTTACGGGTGGGACAATACAATTGAAACTTATCCAGTTTATGTTAATTTGTATTAAAAAGGAGGCTATCTGGCGCTGTGATGTGTCCATTGCCAATGTTATCAGTGCTCTTCCAATCAAGTCACCTTTATTTATAAAGCGCTTTTTACAATACAGATTGTTTCAAAGCAGCTTTACAGTGGTCACAGGAAAACATTATAAACAAAGTTTGTTTTGGCTGAACAGCAGCTCTAAAAGAGAAGGTGAATCAATACAATTGAAAAAAATTAAGTGTTACGTGTCCCCAAATGAGCAAGCCAGAGGCGACAGTTCTTGAATGAAGAACAGAATGGAGAAAAAACCTTGGGAGAAACCAGGCTCAGTCGGGGGACCAGTTCTCCTCTGGCCAACAGCCAAACAGTACATGATTATTATACAACAATTCAAGTCCAGTATTAATCCAGTTCGGTCTGATTGGAGATGGGTTCATGATCGTCACAGGGGAGGGTCCAGTAGAGTCACGGTCTCCGCAGACACTTCAGGGCAGTGCTGTGCTCGTGTCCAGGTCCTTCATCTGATCTGGATACGGCCCGAATCCGGCTGACCACGGTAACCTCGGAATAAACAGAGACCAATATCAGCGTAGATGCCATTCTTCTTCTGATGTATCGAGTACATCAGGTGTTATGGGAATGTTCCCGGTTCCGGCTTCACATCAGTTTAATAATGGAAAAAATGCTATATGAGGGTTAGCTGCTGTCATGTCCCATAATACCTCTCTGGTTTTGTCATGATGTTCTCCTGCAGGGTTGGGCGGCCCTGTAAAGTACGGAAGGTTGAGGAGCTGCCGCAGGAAGAGGAAGTGGAGAGTGAGGTGTCATCGGTGACTGAAACCAAAGGTAGATCCACCACCCTCAATATATCCTCACTATATTTGCATGCAAAAAATATCTAGTTATAGGTTACATCAGGTGGAAGAAGCTCTTTAAGGCAACATTAGAGCAGGACAGTCTTACACAATGCAACAGAATCAGTGTCTGACGCATTCATGTCTGCAGAAGAGCTAAAACCATTTCTTTCTTTGATGACTCACTCCATCTCTCCTCCTGCCTTCCTATTTCTTGTTGGGATTGTGTCTTGTTTCCTGAAGAATCGGTCTCTCTCTCTTCCTTTGTGTCTGCTTTTCTAAAGGTTCAGTGGCAGTCACTAATGAGGAAGAGGGCTGGATTCAAACAGCCGGTTCTTTGTTCCTCGGCTTAAAAGCTTTTTAACTCCGTCCGGTCATAGGCGTTCGAGGCATTCAGAGAGGGGACGATGTAAGGGGGAACTTGGGAAGCGTCATAGGCATTGTGAGGGATAATCTACTGGGGCTCAAGCCACGTATAATCGTAATGTAATACAAAAAAATACAGCTTCTAGCAGCCATTAAGGGGCTAAGCATAAAGAAGCCATGTGAAGCCGGCTGTGATCATTAGATCAACTGCAAAAATGAGCAATTAAAGGCATATTAAGATGATTTACGAAAACATATATGAGAAATAACGAATACAGTCGCTTTTAAAATTATTTAGTGGTTTATGACCAATAGGTGGCGCTGTTATGAAATTGATTTTGGGAACATGCCATCAACTTTGTTCATTCGGTATACAAGTCATCTATCAACAGAACGCATTACTTTTTACTTGCCTCAGTCTAAATATGGTCTAACTCAAATTTGGTAAAAATCAGAGTCTAGGAGGAGCTAAAAAAAAGTAATAAGAAAGAAAGAAGAAGAATGCAAATGGATAAATGAGGTATTGATGAGGACATTAATGAAGTTTAGCAGTATCGAAGTACTTGAAGTACTTGGATTCAACCGGAGTCGGAATAAACATGAACGTCCTAAGCACAAACCCCAATACTTTACAGTAAGAGTACATACATTATCATGAATTCATGCATGAAACAATGCATTAATATCTCATGGCTCATCAGGAACTAACAAGTTTTAAAAGTCTTTCATTCACGACTTCATGGATGAACAACGCCTTAATTAAAGATGAGTATATCATCATGAATTCTGATTTATTGCGCATGATATTTTTTCTTTGTTCACTTTAGTTGAGGTGCCACACATAAGATGATGATAGTCGCATCATAGTTAATGATGACTACTGTAATTTGGATGTCAACAGAATTCGTGCTCGGCTCTGTCCGTTTACCCACAGGCTACAATAAAGAAAACTCTGATCATAATTCATGAAAAACAGTTCTCACATGAATTGATATACTGTTCTATCCTGCACGCATGTATGAGGTAATGTGGATGTTTGTGTATTCCTTTAGTAATTTCATCCATTTGATTAAATTCATAATGATTTCATGATGACTCTTACATACATAACTTTAGCTTTATCCACAATGGATATTAAAGACCTGAACCAGGAAAACATGATCATGTGTAATAAATCAGAATTCATGATGATGTTCTCATCTTAGTTAATGCTTTAATTAAGGCGTTGTTCATCCATGAAGTCATGAATGAAAGACTTGTGTTAGTTCCTGATGAGTCATGAGATATTAATGCATGAATTCATGATAATTACCGTAAGGTTATACCATTAAATATTATCTATTTATGTACAGTGGAACCTGGTTATGTCGACGGCCTTGGGGGGCAAAAAAGCATTGAGATAACCGATGATTGAGATAACCAACAGCCAATATGGCGATTTATTTGATGAAGTGATCAGCATGCTATAAAAATGTACACACACTGTATATGTTTGCTAACAACAAAAGGCATATGTGCAGCAACTAACAGCAGAGATTTACCAGAATACAATAAAAACACCTTCCATTCTCCATACAAACCTTTAATTATATTCTCCAACATTGCAAACACAATTTCACTCACAGCGTAAACACAGTCACACACACATAAACACATTCACTCATAACACATTTCGCTCGGACACAGTTCTGATAGTGTTTCACATGCGGTTACTATGGTTTCTTTAAAGTCTAAAATGCTTTGTTGCTTTTTGCCTTTAACAGTCTGCTTGAAAACAAATGCTTCTGTCAGTAACAATGTCTTTGTCCATGTCAATTTAATCTGGGTTGTGTAATTTCGTAATCACTCTTGAACACCAGCATTCATCCCATCAAAAATAAATAATCGACGAAACATTGTGTATATCACAAATTATATCAAGGTCACAATTATATAACATGGAAAGACCATAAATGGTCATGGCATGACATGCAGCACAAACTCAGCGCATGCGCAGAGAACTCGGTACGATCATTAGTCACGAGATAACATGTGAAGTGGAGAATTTGTCCCTCTTTTGTGCTCGAGATATTAGTGTTCGGCGACATAAAAGAATCAACATAACAGATAAGAAAATGCTGAGACAAATAGGGAGTTTGGCGGTTCCACTTCAAAAACGTCGACATAACAGGGTTGGCGAGTTAACCGTGCTCAAGATAAGTGGGTTTCGCTGTATTTACATTTATCAGATGCTTTTATCCAAAGCATTCAAGAAACACATTGACATTCTAATCAGTTCTTGCTTTCCCTGGAATCAAACCCATGACCTTGTTGTTGCAAGCGCCACTCTCTACTGTTAGAGACTCAGGAAAGATGTCTCTTGAATTGGTATGAGCAGACAAGCTGCAAGTGAACCAATGTGAGCTTTATTAAGGTTTTTCAATATATAAAAATGAAAGAAGGAAAAAAAGTGTGTGTGTGTGTGTGGTTTCATTTATTTGTTTATTAAGACATAATGTAAGACACATATAACTATAACAAGACATCCAAATATAATCTATCTAAGGAGTAGAAAAAAAAGGAAATTACACACATGAATATATAATTTAAGAATAAAGAGAACAAAAACAATCAAAGGCCAATGCTACAAAATGACAGCACATACAGGTTCAACTTTCAATTAAATGTAACTCTTTATGAAATACAATTGTATCTCTAAATTTTTTGCAATCCATAAATTGGAGAAAGTCTATATATGGATGAAAGTCTACCCGAAAAAAACCCTTAAGTTGGAAAAGCTGTATATAAAATAACTTCACACAACAAAATGAAACGCAGACCTCCAACCTTTCAAACCATATCGAGTCTGATTTAAGGAGACATTTTACCTTAAAGGTATAATTTAAATATTAAAAAGTCCCCAAATCAAAGCCACCTTAATTTGTTGGCCCCTGAAGAATTTTCTTTCTTAAATTATGATGTTTATTCCTCCAAACAAATTGTGTAAATCATTTACAAATTGAAATTGAACAAAACGAGATGATGCTGGATCCCCTTCTGCTTTGGTTAATAGGATTCTGCCTATGATGGTCTCTTTGAAGCCAATTATCGAAGATATTTGAGTCTTTTTGAACTCTTGCGTCTCTGCTACATCCTTTGTAACACTTATTCCTAAATATTTAATCTTACTTTTTATTGGGATATTGCACAAAAGCTTTTCTTTTGAAGCTTAAAGGCACTGTATTTGACATTTTGTTACATTTAGCTCAGAAACAGAACAGCATCATCTGCAACTTTCTTTACTGAAGATGCTTATTCTTTGAATAGTAGGATAATTAAAGTTGTTTTTTTTTATGGAAAGAGAAAATAGGACAGCCAACACTCGTATACAAATGGGAAATCTTTTAGAAGTATTTGGATATAAATGAATGGAGTTATTAATACTTCTATGAAACACTTCAATACTAGAAATAGATCTCTCCCCAAAGCCAAAAGCCCGATACATTTTAATTCAAAATTTATGCTCAATTGTATCGAAAACTTGATAAAAATGATTAAAGCCTCTGATTCCACCAAATTTGAATAATCTAACAAATCCAAATTAGTCTAATGTTTCAAGTTTTGTGTCTTCCAGTCATAAATCCTGTTTTACACTCACTCAGAAATAGAAATAGTTTGCATATTTTCTTCTTTTTCTAACCACTTTGCTCTGAATAAATGTTTGCTCTTGAATACATTTTCTGATTAAAACCTTTTGCTGTATTATCCATTTGATCAATTTGAGTTTTTAAAGTCTCCAGTTTAACTTTTTCATCCTCTGTAAGGTTCTTTTTTCAGATAAAAGTCTAATTCTGTCATAATGCCTAATCAAATGGTTATTTTTAACTTGTTTACTGAAGTAAATTGCCTAAATTAACTCCCACTTCTTAATATATACGTCATTTACTTGCTTCTGAAAACCTGTTATTTCTCAAACTAGATTAACAAACCCCTCATTACTAAGCAGATTGTTGTGTAACTTCCAGTATCCTCATAAACTATTATTTTCAGAAAGTGTCAAAACAATTATTTTATGACACAACCTGGGTTGATCAACCTTGATTGTAAGGATTTAGAGGAGTTACTTTCCTCGCTTTCCTGTGTCTCTAACAGTATTGAGTGGCGCTTGCAACGTCAGGGTCATGGGTTTGATTCCCAGGGAAAGCAAATTTCCATAAATTAAATTTCCCTTCGTGCAGATTTCCATACTTTTTCTGTAGGTTCAGAGCGTGAACTGGATAATGTCCGGTTTAGGTCAGTTACTCCCTGCCTCAGGATGTCCAGTTCTGTGGAATGTGTCTATCTTAAAACTGATCATCTAAGATTTTTGAGGATCTCGAGCACTTTGTTTCTGACATTTTTTTCCATCTGTTTCTTTAATTTTTGTGAGCCTCAAATCTCCTACTGTAGATCTCGGCTAGATCGCACTTGCCCTGAACAATCACCTGCTCAATTTGCAGTGCCTTGTTGTCATTATTCTTGACGCCTGTAGATCGCAGTTTAAGCTCCTCACACACAAAATCAACCGTCTTTGAAAGGTTAAGTTTAGCGGCCGAATTCTGTGCGATTTGTTGTTCCATCAGTGAGGCATTGACAGCACCAAGTCAATCAGCATTCGAGACTTCAGGGTCATCTTGCTGACACTTGTTGGAGTATTTGGGGATGAATCACAGTCTCAAGAAGGTGTTCCAAGAACCGAAGGGGAAAATATTTTTCGATATAAGTCTGTCCACTGAGGCTACTTTTCTTGAAATTGGTGCACAACTCCTACCATGTTAGTTAAAGTTACAAATCAAATTCAACCAGAAGATGCAAACGCCTCAGAGGTTGAACCAACACAACCGTTCAGGTCACCATCCTGCGTCACCCTTCGGACCACCGTTGGTCAGTGGTGATGATGTCATAGGTGGGTGTGGCTCTGAGGCTTCCGGGCGTTGTGTGGCTGGGACTGGGGAGTATTCGCCTGCTGATGTGACTTTGACATACTTCCTCTACAACAGTGGTCCACGGACCGGTACGAAATGGTACGAAACGATCCCCCCCGTCAACAAACTCGAGCAGCCACCGGTCCGCGGCAAAATTGTCACCCGTTTACTGCTCTACAAGATACCCTGAAGATTTTAGTTGTGAAGCAGGACTCAAAGAGAGTGGTTGCAGTAATGTGCAGTGATAGGAGGTTCTGGTGATTAATAGTGTCGCGAGCTGCTGATGGATCCACAGAATGAGGACAGACGGTTTGGAGGCAGCTCTTGTTCGAATGTTTAGAGTGGGTTTTAAAGCCTGCTGGAGGGAGGAATAGTGCCAGTGAAGACAGATGTGTTTATGATGAGTGTGATTGCAGACCAAAAACATTTAGATTCAGCCCTAAATGTGTTGCACTGAACTGGCCAGGACCAGGAGCCTGTGAGCACGGATGAGAATTAATATTTCTATGTGTGCACCTGGTCTAATGCTTAAATGTGGTTAATCCAGCCAGAAGTGAAGGAGTAAATGGGTCAGTCCCACTATGCAGTTCATTTCCCCATTATACATGCCTTAATATATTGGATAAAATGTTAAACTGACTATTTTGTTTATCTCCTTTTTTGTACGTTAAAAGAGCATAGAGATGAATTAAAATGAATAGTTCACTCCTACCCCGACCCCCAAAAAGCCTGTCCTCGTGTACATTTATATTTATGCTTTTATCAGACGCATTCAATGCATTGCATTCAAGAAACACACTGACATTCTAATCAGTTCTTATTTTCCCTTCGAATCGAACCCATGACCTTGTTGTTGCAAGCGCCACTCTCTACAGTTTGAGACACAGGAAAGCCTTGGCATGTTCTCACCCTCATGTGATTTCACAACAGCAGGGCACCAAAATCCATCTATTTGTTCTGCTATTGTTGTTTTAATTGATTATTGACCAGTATACTATAGTGATCATGAGACTTTAATGTATTACATGCTAAAAACACTAAACTGTTTATAAAATTCAGTAATATTCAGACTTTGACTTTGCACTGACAAATTTGAACTAAATTTACACTAACTTTGTAACATCGACACAGTTATTGAACTAAACTTGATCAACACTGAGCTGAATTAATGTGAGTAAACACTATTTTCTTCAGAGCTGAATTCAGTTCGCTTTTTATAATTGATGAATTTTGCTGTTATTTCCCTGTGATGCTGCTTTGAAACAGTCGTTATTGTGTAAAGCGCTATAGAAATAATGTGACTTTTGCACTGGCATCCCATAATGAACTCGAGAATGAGAAGCATAGCTCAGATACTCATCCCTCAATGTAATTATATGAAACAAACACACCAAAGAGACTTAACCTGATATCCGCACTCTCGTTCATTTGTCTTTTTGACTTTCGAGAGCAAATTCATGTCATTTTTTACTTTTTCACTGGAGAAGATGATTTAGGAGAATTGAGTCCAGGTTTAATAGACTGCAAGAACAAACATATGCTATTGCCACTTTGATATCTAGATGTATTATGCAGCTTGTTTTTTATGAATTCCCTGGAGGATGTGGTTTTATGACAGCTAATGACATGGATGGGACCATTATGAGACATTTATCTGTTTATATAACAGACATCTGATGGTTGCCACTGGCTATGTTCTCCGGATGTTATTGTCAGAAACTGAGCTGCTAAAGCCTTGTAAGTGTGCGCTGATTATCCAGTATTGACTGCACTTGCTCACCTCAGTGTCATTACAAGAGCGCTACTTGCACTGAAATATAGAAGTTGTGAAGCTAATGAATATAAGGGTGCTTTCACACTTGGTCCAGACCAGAGTTCGATTGCGCCCCTTCATCTGCCCCCACTGAACTGTGTTCACACTGTATTTTTGTGCCAGAACTACAATACACCTGCGTCATCAAAGCTGCGGCTGTTGCTAGGTGACACAGGAGAAGGTGGCGAAACGGATAGAGTTGTTCACCTCACTTTTATTATTTTATTTTTAAACCTTGGCTTGGTTTGGTTCAAAGCATCAACACAGAATGTCACTTGCATCTGTCTGCCACTAATGCATTGCAAAGCTACCAAAGAACACAAAATCCATCTCTGCATCCGTCATATGTCATCAGTAGCAGTTCACTTGTGTGATTTGCGTTTATACTTGCAGTGAGTTGAAATTAAACGTACGTCTACACTCATCGTCTGCGTGCAGCCCAGTTTTAGTGTCTGCGCGGACGGCACACATTCAACAGCGCAGATGCATATTGACTGTGAAGACAGAAGAGTCCACTAGATGGCGATACACACAGTTGTTGTGCTTTGAAAGCTTTGCTGACACAACTATGCACGAGATATGAAGTAAATCTGGGGCTTGGCATTCACACCCACCAAATGCGAGTGGATTTCAGCAGTGGCGTGTATGGCAGTTGAAAGTTAACGTGTGTAATAGGTGTACAGTGGAACCCGGCTATCTTGACGTCTCGGGGGTTGCAAAAGAGCGCCGAGATAACCGAGGATCGAGATAATCAACACCCAATATGGTGATTTATTTGATGAAGCGATCGGCATGCTATAAAAATGTACATACACTGTATATGTTTGCTAACAACAAAAGGCATATGTGCAGCAACTAACAGCAGAGATTTACCAGAATACAATAAAAACACCTTCCATTCTCCATACAAACCTTTAATTATATTCTCCAACATCGCAAACACAATTTCACTCACAGCGTAAACACATTCACTCATAACACAGTCATTTCACTCGGACACAGTTCTGAAAGTAATTCACACGCGGTTAATATGGTTTCTTTACAAACTCTAAAATGCTTTGTTGCTTTTTGCCTTTAACGGTCTGCTGGAACACAAATGCTTCTATCAGTAACGATGTCTTTGTCGATGTCAATTTAATCTGGGTTTTCCTGGACAGTGATGGTGAACTCCTGCGCCTCTTCTTTCAAGATAGCATCTGTAAGACTTGATTTTTGCGCCACTTCCTCAAGTTCTTCTGCGGCTGCACGTGCAACGCGAACTCCGCGCATGCGCAATGAACTCGGTACAATAATTAGTCACAGGGATTGAAATGAACCAAACGAGATATTAGGGTTCGGCGACATAAAAGAATCGACATAACCGATAAGAAAATGCTAAGACAAATAGAGAGTTTGGCGGTTCCACTTCAAAAACATCGACATAATAGGGTTCCATAACCGAGCTCGAGATACGTGGGTTCCACTGTATATGCATTTTTTAAATCTGAAATATGTGCAATGTAGTGTTGTCAAAAATATAGATTTTTCGATACATATCTCGATAGAAATATCTGAAACGCTTCCGATACAAATTTTTTTGCTGAATAGATGCATATCAGTTGCGATTTTTCTCTTTCTCTCATTGTTCTGACAGCGAGTGGAGCAACAAACTCTCTTCCCTACACTCACTTATTTTATTTGCTCTGGATGAGTAGTGCTGGCTACAGGGCTTGAATTCTGGTGTGATGAGTGCTCTCGTAAATACAGTCAGTTCTGTTTTAAGTGAACGTAAAGTTGAGCAATGGGTCAGGTGAATCAGGTCTTAAAGTGACAGCAGCCTAAAATCCCTGCTGACAAATTATGAGATAGTTCAAATATATATATATGGCAGTTTCTCCCCATCATATCGATGTCAGAATTGCTGAGTGGCTAGCAATTTTGGAAAACCACTAGCCACAGTGACTGGTGAGCAATAACATTGACGTCAAGCCCTGGTCTAAATGTGTTGGTTCTTGGCAGACTAGACCTGCTGTGCTGCTGCTGCAGAGCAAGTATGATGTGCTACTGCCATCAGATACAAAGACACGCTGTTCTGAGTATGTAAGATTTGATCAGATCTAGGCAGGTGGAGCTGGGGGAGGTGGAAGAGTTCAGAGGAACATTACATGTTATGTGCATTACAAGACTGTTGTACAGCAATGATTCAGACTATTTGAATATTGAGCAAGTAATCTCATTGGCAGCAGAATCAGCAATGGTAATGGTGAGGTAGCGAGCAGATTGCATTGAAAGGACCATTTGCCTGCGTCCTCTAGAGTATCATGACTATACTACCTATTTAAGAGTGTTCACATTGTGTTTAACAACCTCCTTACCCGAGTTATCATGCTTTATCACCCCTTGGCTACATTATATAATTAATAACAATATAACTCCAGACTGACTTGACTGACTCTCTCTGGATTCAGATATTTGATTTGATTGGCATTATCTTGAGACAAGCGAGCTTTGTTCAAACGTTTTGGGCTGCGTTTCCCACAAACCATTGTGAGACAATGGTTTCCATGATCAACTTGGGCTCATGATGCTTTTAGGAAACACAAATCTGTTCCTTTCTGTTCCCACTTCAAAGAAGGGCTCTGTCAGAGGGAATTAGCCACGGGAAGCCAGCAGTTGGTTGTTATCTTAGAGCCTGTGGACTGTGTACCGGTTGAGACGCTGATGAATTTAAATGGCTTTTTGCACTGCAGGAAGGCTACTTTATTCATAAGCTGTTCTGAACAAAAGAAAACACTGCAGCTTCCACAAGATGAAGTGCACAAATGAAGGAAGGAATTTGGTCATTTATGAACAAGTTAGTGATTTACTTTTACTAGGATGGGAGACCTCGTGGGTAAAACTAGGTTGCTGCTGGAAGTGTTGTTAGGAGGCCAGCAGGGGGTGCTCACCCTGTGTCTGTGTGGGTCCTAATGCCCCAGTATAGTGACGGGGACACTGTACTGCAACAAGCACCGTCTTTCGGAAGAGACGTTAAACCGTCCTGACTCTCTGTGGTCATTAAAAATCCTGGCCAAATCTGCCCATTGGCCTCCTAATCCCCCCCATACTAATTGGCTTCATCACTCTGTCTCCTCTCCACCAATAAGCTGGTGTGTGGTGAGCGTTCTGGCGCAATATGGCTGCCGTTGCATCATCCAGGTGGTGGTTGAGGAGATTCCCCCTACTATATAAATTTAATGTATTTTTACTACTTGGAATTTAGACATAAAATAAACTGAAAGGAAACCCAGTAACAAAACGAGAACTAATAAAGGATAAACCAGGTTTCTTTGTTCTTTATTGTTGGTTATTTACTCATTTCGAAACTATATACAGTTAGTTTAAAACTACTTCACTACCTACAGTTTTTTAATTTAATTTCTTTTAATGGTACTTTCATAATAATAGTTTAATAGGAATAGCAATCATTTGTGCCTTTGGCATCAAAGTCACTTTTTTTCCAAAGCGACTTGCATTGCATTCAAGAAACACACTGACATTCTCATCAGTTCTTGCTTTCCCTGGGAATCGAACCCATGACATTGATGTTTTAAGCGCCGCTCTCTACTGTTAGAGACACAGGAAAGAGATTGTTTCTATTATTTTCTCAGGTACTGACTATTGAACTTAATATTGTGACAGCACTGCTATTCATGATTCTGGTGTCAGTAAATCAATCTGATTAAAGCTTTAATATGATTATCAACTAACAAGAGACTGCATTAATTAGTCCTAATGAGCACCATTTTTAACGTGTGTATAAAGACTGTAAAAGTTACTTTATCTGTCAGGGATAGTTTGCAACATAACACAATGTGCACAATATTTTGCCAACACACTTTTTGTCTAGTTTAGTGTGACCATACTGGGTATTGTTTATATTAATCGGTGTTGATCATTGAAATACAGTGGAGTTCGGTTATGTCGACGGCCTCGGGGACTGCAAAAAAAGCATAGAGATAACCCATATATCATATATTACATACATTTTCCCACAAATAACCCGCAGACGCAGATAATCCGCACGCTCATATAGCCACCGGGTTTTGGGTTTTGTGTAAAGAATTGTTGTCATAACCCGCACCTATAGATTGATGAACTTTTTTGTGTAAGATCACATTTCAAATTTCAAATGTTGCCGCATGACGTCAATTATCATAACTGTTCAGCTCGTACACAGTGCTTGTGCGCGAAATTCACACAATGAAAAAACAAGTCAGAATTAGAAGAAAAAGACAAGGCATTTTCTCTCGCTGCGCAGCAGCTGCTCAACATTAACGAATCGACATTAAAGAATCGAAAATTCTAAGACAAATAGGGAGTTTGGCGGTTCCACTTCAAAAACGTCGACATAATAGGATTGGCGAGTCAACCGTGACTCGAGATAAGTGAACTCCACTGTATTTTATTGTTCAGTTAATTAATGTCTGCCAATTTGAGACAAAGCTGTAATAATGTAACTGTAGCAGAGCTGTGTGTCCTCTTGCACTCATGATGGATACTGATAATTATTAAATGGATTTAACGCAGTGTCTTGTTAATTTCTCAAAGTACCATGGTTACAGTTGTAATTGAAATGTTTTCCTCCACCACAATATGACGGTGGGGCCTTCTTGAGTGAGCGAGTCGTGTGTTGAAACTGACAGTTATGGGATGTGGCGGGAGATTTCCCAAACTCACTGGATGCTCTCGACCAATCACAACACACCGATCCAGCCGACCAATCAGAGCACAGTGTGCTTTTCAGAAGGAGGGCCTTTATAGAGACAGGAACTAAACAGAGCGTTTCTGACAGACTGGGAAAGAGACGTGCCACAAAAAAGCTGGAAAACCTCTTTAATCATTCTCCTCTCTCTCTCTCTCTCTCTCTCTCTCTCTCTCTCAGAGTTGACTCTGCAGCAGGCTTTGCACCAGTCTGTATTCATGCCATGTTCCAGCCCATCTCCCAGCATGCCTCACTGCTGGGATCAGCACAGCAAGCTGCTTCCAACAGTGGCGGGCATCACGGCCAGTAAAGTGGCAGCATGGAGCGTGGATGAGGTACATAGATTTCCAGATCCCACCTACTATTCGCTTACGCTTTCTTGAGTTAATGCGAGTTTTATTTTTGGTCAGTTATTGTAAACTGCAGTGTCGTACCTCCTCTAATCCTCATTGTTATTCTGTAGGTGATTGAGTTTATCCAAGGACTTCCGGGCTGCAAAGAACAAGTGCGCACCTTCAGAGAGGAGGTAAATTATTCCCTTTATTCATGAGTGGAATTAGAAAGACTGAATCCTCCGAGAAACGCTTAACCAGTCCTCCATCATGAGGTTTGGCAGCAGGAGTAACTGGAGCATTCATGGAACAGAATCTTATGGTGCATAAGGAAGGTGCATGATGGGATGTGTGAGAAGATCGCATTGAAACCATTTATAGGCATGTCAAGTCATCCCACGTCACAGCATCATGCCTGTGTACCACTAACAAGAATGATAAACGGGCCAGAGCGCTGGTGCTTTAAATAATCCTGTTCTCACTCTGAACTGCTGTCTATCTGCTCTTCCTCCTCTTGTTTTCAATCTCGCTCTCCTCCTGTTCTCTTCTACGTCATTTTCTTGTTTTTTCAATGTGCAAATGGGAACTGCATTAATGAGTCCTGTCAATCATTGGGGTCCAAGAGTCTCTGGTGAAAATGATTTTACTTCATCTTCTTTTATATTATGAAACAGTTTTTTTTTTTGGTCCATCAGTTTGATGGGCCAAGTGTTTTTGCAAGAAACATGCTTTTGCAAGTCTGCATTTTGCATACAAAATTAGGAAAATTATTAATCTAGAATGGAAGTTACTAAATATTAAACACTTCTTCTTTATTGAACTGTTGGATAAAATCAGTCACACTGAATATCCTGCAGCCAGTCCCTTCCATGCACTCAACTGCACGATTCTTTGTGATAACGTTTTAATTTCATAAAAAATATATATTATCAACATAATGGTTTGAGTTAAAATTTTAATTGAAAATGTCATATATATTTAAAACATGGGACAAACTTGAACAGTGTATAGTGTATACCTCTAACATAAACACAATATCATTTTACAATTGAATTGCCAGCAAAAACAACTGCATTATGTTTGTAATCGGCGAATGAGAAATGAAATCATTCAGCAATCAGTAGTTTATGACACTATTTCAACAATGTTCTAGAGGAAAAGCTTGAAATCACTTCAAGTGTGTGTTTCAGCTGATTTCTTGTTGTTTGGTTTCAGCAAATTGACGGAGAGGCTTTCCTGTTACTGACTCAGGTGGACCTGGTGAAGATCCTCAGCATTAAACTAGGACCTGCACTGAAAATATACAACTCCATCCTAATGTTTAAAACCTCTGAGAACTCGGCCTGCAACGAACTCTGAGAGCGTTCATTACTGCTTCAGTCAAAGGGCTCGTCATGAACATTCACACGGAATTACAGAAGATCATGTCAGAATCAGCAGGTTGAGCACATAACTCATAATTCGTTTGGCCAGAACTTCCCTGCACATCATTATAAGCATGTATATGTATGCACTTATTACATTTCATGTAGTGCCCTTTCATCATGGTGTGGGTGAGAATGTATATTTTGCTGGGGGTTATCGGAGTGCTTTTCTGAATTCAGGTGCTAAACGAATGCAGCTACATTCAGTTTCTGTTCCTCTTACAACTGATACTGCCATTTCTCTCCTTTAATTTATACATTCAATTATGAGAGGGCATGTGAAGACAAGGAGCCAATCAAATAATCTCAACGAGCAAGTGTGAGGAGTTCTGCATGGAGGATCTGATGAACACACACCATCCTCTTTGCTTTTCTTGTTTCCAGCGTTCTGGATGTCATATTAATGCATCTCTTCTTCATCCCGCCTGCAGTCACTAGTCATGGATTTTATGAGTGCAGTATGTAAAGTATAAAGGCCAATGTATTTTTCTGTGTTTTCTCTTTTTTGTTTTGATACGGTGGATGTATAAATGAAGAACGGCGGGTAAAGCCACGCTCGAGGCACAAATACACATTGTGAGAGCCACAATAGAATGTAACTTAATACTCAGAATGCCTTCATGTGCACAGTATATAAGAAAGATTTGTCATTTTCCTTTATATACAGACATGAATATTACATTTGTTTCTGTTGCCGAGGCATGCAGCATTAAATACAGGATACTTCACATTTATTCAGGTTTAATACTCTGACTATTTAAAACAAAGTGTTGAGCATATATCAACGTGGACATATTTGTTAACAAATCTAAACAGTTGTATAGTGTTGAAGTAAAGCAAATAGTTGCTCATAATCATGTAAACTTTTTTCTTTTTTTGGGGCACAGGAGCTTCTAATGAGCAGTTTGTTTGGGGATTTGAAATGAAATATGTAAATAAGGACTGATTTGGTGTAGATGTGCAACACTGGTGGGTGGACTGCTAAACTTCACTGTAATTCATTTGCAAATAAACTTGATGATCCTAAGGTCTGTGTCAACACAATGGTCTTTTTAAAGTTTGCGTAATTAGTATGCTGTTTTAAAATGTCTATTTTGCTGCTGCATTTAATTATTTGATTTCATTAGTACGATGAATGTGATGATGATGATGATGATGATGATGATGGTGTTACTGCACTGGTATAATGAGGGCTTTCAATCAGTTCGAGAAGCACCTCATCGTCAGATATCGGCGCTGGATCGCCAACATTTGCTTCTGAGAGAGGAGAAGAGGCTCCCACTCCACTCGTGCTCTCATTACTCGATCTCGCGCCGGGAACCAATCACGTGTCTTGTCTGAGTGACGTGGGCGTGTCCAAAGCCTCTGAGAGAGTTTCTCTCTTTGTCTGGCATCCAGAAACCGTTTCTCTCGCATCACGATGAAGCAATGCTGCTTTCCACAATATGGCTAACGATATGGTGGTAATTTTTGAAAAAAAAAATGTTTTAAATACGCGATGCACTGAGGCCACGATTCTTGAACCGCGAAGTGGCAAGGGATTACTGTAGTAGGTAATGTTTTAATGATTGGATATCAACTCATGAAACTGCATGCAGTTTCATGAATGCCTTGATGATCTTCCTCATTTGCCAAAATGTGCATCATGCAACAGATAACATTGTGTAATACCATATCCTGCAATATTCTCCTAAATTCATAGTTTAATTGTACTGCTTGGACTACATAAAATTGGATAAAAATGGACAGCATTTGCTGAATAACACATGGGTCATGTGATTAATCACTCATGAAATGTGTTAAAATGACCTCTAAAAAACATCTGGTACTTGTAGAATAAGATAACACTGTGCAGTAAAACTGTGAGAGAACATGCATTGTGAGCTCGCTGAAATCGATCTAAACCAACTTGGATTTGTTCGGCTTTTTGAACATTAACCATAGTCTGAAACTAAAGATTGTTTTACTGGCTTCATGGGAACAGACAAAAGCTGCGATTGAAATGTGACAGCTGGAGCCACTTAATCATGTGCCCATATTGAAGAAAGATCCCATTTTTTCATGCATAGGGTGCAATGTGGCATTCAGTGTAAGAACCTAGTAGCTGCTACTTGCATCATACAGTTGTCTACACTTACCAATGGCTCATTTTGTGTTGTGTTGAGCTCTGGAGATCTTGATAAAAGTATCCAAACTTGACATGTAATGATATTATCCAGGGATTAATCTATTACAGATGTCTTCTGCCAAACTTGGCAAGCCTTAACATATCTCTGATGTTGGAAGGAAGTTTTATATCCGTCGTGTGTTCAGTAATCCCGCAACACTTCGCGGTTCAAGTTTCGTGGCCACAGTGCATCGCGGATTTTTCAAAAATATTCTTCAAAAAATAAAAATTGCGTATTCCGTATTGCGGAAAGCAGCGTTGCTTCATTGTGATGTGAGAGAAACGGTTTCCCAGGAGCCTCTTCTCCTCTCTCAGACGCAAATGTTGAGGATCCAGCGCCAATATCTGATGATGAGGAGCTTCTCGAACTGATTGAAAGCCCTCATTATACCAGTGCAGTAACACCATCATCATCATCATCATCATCACCACATTCATTGAACCGCACAGGTCTGTCATCGTCGTCATTACTGGAGTCTCAAGATACTGTCATTGATGAGTGTAGAGCACCATAATACGTATAGTATGAGAGAATGAGAGAGTGAATGTATAATTTTAAGGTTTTATAATTAAATAGATTTAATTAAAATATATTTAAAGTATAAATATACATATTTTAAACATTCTGGTACCTACACACACATATACGTAAATTCCTAAGGGAGGTCAATCCTACTTCGCGGATTTTCACCTATCGCGGGGGGTTCCGGTCCACATTAACCGCGATAAACGAGGGATCACTGTAGTCCCTGTAACGCCACGCCAGCAGAGGGAGCCCTCACCTCAATTCTGACTGTGATCTGCTCACTCTGCAACTACTTCCTGTTTGGTAGCCATATTAAGCATGGCTTGACCAAACAGGCCTTGCGAAGTATTGCGTTTACCTGTTCACTGACTATTGACTTGTTGTTGACCCATTGCCTAGTGATGGCAAAATGAAGCCCCATGAAGCAGTGAAGCCCTGCAGGGAAATGCTTCACACACACATAGGGGCTTCAAGATGATTCATTTGCTCGACTACCCCATCATGTGGGCAGAAAAATGTATAACATGCTTGGTGCTTGCAATAAAATGGTGGGATGTGAATCATGCTCTGAATACAAAAATATTATTTGAAGAGTTTTAACATGAATTGTTTTTTGTTACTTTGTTTTTGCTTATGCAACAAGTGAAAATGTTAAATAAGGAGGTAAAATAAAGAGTTTATTCATTTTTATTTAAAAACAATTTTTTCCACTATGGCTTTCAAAGTCTAAAAAAATATAATTTATTGAATTGAAAAGTATTGAAATGTGATAATAAAGTGCTCAGCCAAGTCAACCTTCTCAGCTAAATTGAATTATATATGTAAGAGTTAAAAAACAACTATACAGTGTAGTGTGGGGCTATGAATATAAATGGGATATATATCTCCTCGTTGCCATGCAAGACTCTAAAGTGCCTTAGCATAGTTGAGGTGTTATTATTATAACTTAGCTCCTTGGAACACATCAGATGCTTCAGCTACAAGTATTCAGAAAAGTTGTCACATTTTATTTTATTCATTAATGGAATCTATTACATAGTAATTGCAGGTGCCTTACATTCTTAGGTGAGAACAACTGAAAGTGCTCCCAAACAGGGGGAAATCTCCTCTTTCTTGCTGGTTCCATCGCAAGAAAAGAAGCTCGAATCGAATGCCAAAAACAGCGCAATAAAGGGACCCAAAAACACAAAAAGCGAGGGGCAATACATAGTGTTTCACTGCCGCTTTTATTTCGAGCTGCACTCAAACCTAGCGAATCCTTTCCTGAAGCAGTCACGTGGTACACCCGCTACGCGGGGCTTCAAACGTCAGCACTTACGTCAGCAACACACGCATCGACCCGCGGTTCATGAACCACTCATCTAAATTACTCGGCACACGCTTCAGGGATTCGAACCGAGAAGCACATCACTACCATTGCCTGATTATCTCGTTCTCTGTTTCTGGATTACCCCTTGGACTCGTTTGCCTGTTGGATTGCTATTGTGGTTTTGACTCTTTGCCTGGCTACTGTTATTGATCTGGATTTCCCTAATAAAACTTCCGCGTGGATGTTTCGGAGCTTCAAGCAGCTTTCGCTTATCAAGGTGAAATGCTTGAAGGATATCAGGCACAGCTCGACAAGCTTCACGCCAATGAATACCTGATCCACTACATTCGATCCCTTCCTCCACCCATGCCACCTACAGTGAGTTTCGCTATACCTGATAAGTTTGATGGTTCAGTTGAACAGTGTAGGGAGTTTATTTGCCAAGTGGAGATTTATTTTGATAACCAGAAGGACAAGTTTAATTCTGATGGGAAGAAATGTGCTTTCCTAATGACCCTTTTCTCTGGTAAAGCGATCGATTGGGCTGCGGCGATTTAAGAAACTGATTTGAAGTTTAGATCTTCATATGATTACTTCATTTATCAGCTACAAGAGGTGTTCGAATATCCTGCGGGGGGCAAAGATATATCAACCCAAGTTCTTCAAATGTCTCAGGGCAATCGTACTGCTGCAGACTATGCCATTGAGTTCAGAACACTTGCAGCGCAGAGTGGATAAAACGATGTTTCACTGAAGGCGGTGTTTCAACAAAGTCTAAATGCTGATCTTCAACCCGAACTGGCCTGCAAGGGGAAGAATTCTTCTTTTTCTGATTATGTGACACTTGTGGTCAAAATTGACAACCTAATGAGTAATACTCCCAAAAAGAGATCTCCTCGATGGTCGGGGAGCTTGACTCTGACCACACATCAATTACTCCATGTTCCTCAGTTTACCACAATACCTGAATCAAGGCCCAAGCCAGAACCCATGCAGCTGGGGCTCTCCAGACTCTCTGAGGAGGAGAGAATTCGGAGGCGGCAGCTCAAACTGTGCTATTACTGTGGTGAAGCAGGCCACGTTAGCATGGGATGCCCCCATAAGACCCGAAGAGCAACCAAGACTGTTAACCGGGTAACTATTGACCAGTTTTCTCTTCTCCCTATAAAATCATTGACTTTCCCTGTTTGGGTGACTACTGAAAATATCTCTATTGATTTAACAGCGCTGACTGACTCTGGAGCAGCCTTGAACCTTATTCACAAAGATCTCATCACCAAATTCAACATTCCTACTCAATCCTGTAAACCACCTATCAAGATCAGTGCGATCAACAACGCACCCATTGGAAATAGTATTACTCAGCAGACCCAACCCCTACAACTTCATATGGGGTTATTCCATCAGAAACCATTTCTTTCTACGTCATTGACTCGCCCCGACATGACATCATCCTTGGCTTTCCCTGGTTATCTGTCCACAACCCCGTTATCTCCTGGCATTACGGTGAGCTGACTCATTGGTCCGAATTTTGACTTAACCATTGCATGCACTTGAATGTAGTCCTGCCCTGTCTCACTACTAGCATTAAAAGCCCAGACACCAAGCAAATCACAAAGATTCCAGACTGTTACAGTGATCTTGCCAAGGTGTTTAGCAAAACCAAAGCCACCCAACTTCCACCGCATCGGCCATGGGACTGCGCTATTGATTTGTTGTCGGGCACCATGCCTCCTAAAAGCAAAGTGTATTCTCTGTCTCATAATTAAACTCAAGATATGGAGGAGTATATAGAGAGGCCAAAATCTACACAAAACTTGATCTCAGAAGCGACTACAAACCTTTCTGGGGTATAACATCAGCCACCAAGGTGTAATGATGGATGAATCCAAAGTTCAAGCAGTCACTGAATGGCCCCAACCTGCCACCATAAAAGAATTGCAGAGGTTCCTAGGTTTTGCAAACTTTTACAGACGCTTCATTCGAAACTACAGTCAGTTTGCTTCCCCACTGACATCGCTTTTGAAAGGAAAACCTGCCAAGCTCAAATGGTCTGATGAAGCTCACAAGGCTTTCAACCAACTCCAGAACAGCTTTACCATGGCTCCCATTCTAAAGCATCCTGATCCCAATCGTTCCTTTGTGAAGTCGATGCATCAGACTGTGGAATAGGAGGCGTGCTCTCACAACGTCATGGCCAGCCAAGCAAACTCTTCCCCTGTGCGTTCTTTTCAAGAAAACTGAATTCGGCAGAACGCAACTATGATGTGGGGAATAAGGAGCTGTTGTCAATAAAAGCCACTATCAAAGAGTGGAGACATTGGCTAGAGGGGGCCGTCCATCCCTATCAGATGATTACAGATCACACTAATCTAGAGCATATTAAGAGTGCAAAACGCCTGAATCCTCGTCAAGCCCGGTGGTCTATCTTTTTCACTCGCTTCCAGTTTACTGTAACATACAGACCCGGCAGCAAAAATAGTAAGGCTGATGCCCTATCCAGGCACCATGATCCTCCTGCAGGAAATATCTGCCCTGAACCTATTCTTCCAGCAGTCATTATAGCCCCCGTCTATTGGGACCAAATGGAAGAGATCTGACAAACCTATCCACAAGAACCACCGCCCGTCAGCTGCCCACCAAACAAACATTATGTACCACAAAGTCTTCGTCAAAGGGTCATACAGTGGGTCTACAAGTCCCCTTGGACTCGTTTGCCTGTTGGATTGCTATTGTGGTTTTGACTCTTTGCCTGGCTTCTGTTATTGATCTGGATTTCCCTAATAAAACTTCCGCACATGGATTCTAACATGGCTTCAGCTTCATCCTTACAGTCCCATCCTTTAAACTCATTAGTATATACAGTCATGGCTAAAATTGAAGCCACCCTTGAAATCTTAACAGAAAATCAAGTATTGTTCACAGAAAAGTATTGCATTAACACGTTTATTCCATTTTGTGTATTGGAACAAAAAAAAAAAAAAAGGAGAAAAAAACAGCACATTTCACACAAAACTCCAAATATGGACTGGAGAAAATTAATACACATCACCCAGATTAATGTGCCCCTTCCCCGGTTATCTGTGAATTCAAAGATAAATTCTTGTTTTTAAAGGAAATATGTGTTCTTTTAACAGGCACTCAAGAAATGAAACCGTATGATCCAGATTTCCAAACAGCTTGTGTCAGCGCAAACCCTCTTTTAAAATTTTTCTGTCAGATTTTATTAAAGACACACATAGTGCTGAAAGGCGTGGATGAATATGGGTATGTAGAACTTACTGCACATGCATTTGTAGGAGTTACCCTTTCAGACCCAAAATATATGGAAGTAGAGTATTTAAATGAGTCATGCAACACGATTTACTAATGTTTGCGCTGATCAATTTACTGGTACTTGCATCATTATTTACTGCCCAAAAAGTCTTAAACCAGATGTTAATCTGAGCTGCTCTTGGTAGATTGTTTTGGTCATTATGGAAATGATCCAGCTTTAATTTGTCAATAAATCAAATGCAGAAGTTTCCAGTCCCATCTGTGCTTTTATGGATTTACGCTTTCGTGTTAATTTGCCCTGTTTAGTAAATCTGGCCTTATGAATGTTGAATATTCATTCATGCTTCAAAGGGGCTGTAAGCAGGGCATAAGTGTGAGCATCAAAAATTTAAACTTACATTCACAGTCAAGTTCTGAACTATTTACAAGATAATTGCTGTTTTCTCATTGGTAATTTACTTTTTTTTTGTTTAAGTGCTAGATGTGTGAGTGTGGCAGAGGCTTCACCATGCTCTCACTCAGTCTAACTTTCACACTCCCAGTGTCTCACAGCGACATGAATCAGTCTCATTAATCTTCACACAACAGACATTAAACAATCTAGCAAACTATAAACTGAATTACATATCAAGTCAAATCACCTTTAATTTTTTTTATCGATTACTATGGTCAACCTCGGGATAAACGGAGACTAATATAAGCCTAGATGCCATTCTTTTTATGATTTAATGTCAAAATCCAGAGATACAGGCAATGGTCAGGGTGGTAGAAACGGGTCAAATAGTAGTAAACAGTCCACGGTCAAAAACAGAATAACAATCCAGGGAATGAATGCTCAGAATGATCACCACAGCAAAAAACTTTGAAATGGTGGTGTGTGAAGCTTCCAATAACGTTGTCTTTAGCGTCAGCTATAGGTAAGCACATAGTTAGCTTAAATGTACTGCAATTAACGCGTGCGCTGGTGATGTTGAATTCTATAGGGAGTGTTTGTTGTGTGTGTTTCATGCTGTCCTTACTCAATGATTCTGTTGGAAAATGTAAAGCTCTGTACGTTATTTACTTACTGTATATAATTTGTGTCTGTTTCTGTTGTATTGATTAATAATAAAGCGACTGTGATGAAGCATCACATGTGAATCAATATTCATATAATATCACTCCTTTACAGGAGTGCTACATAGGCTGACCTGCTAAAGGACTTGGACCGTAGCCCTGAGGCAGAGGAGGAGTTGAGCCACACCACGGATTTGGCTCTCTATGGCACCAAACAAATCGCAATCGGTCGATACATGGCAGATATGTTGGCTACAGAAAAACATTTCTGGGTAAACCTGACTGATAAAACTTTCTCCTCAATGCACCGGTTTCAACTTCCAAGCTTTTTGGCACATCCATTGAGAGAGTGGCCGGGGCATGCTCCCAGCCTTTAAGACCTTCAAGCCACAAAGCGGGCTGTCCCGTCCCACACTGCAGGTGAGACAAGAAGGTGAGCTCCCCCTCTCGTGCTCCTTCAAGTGGTAGAGCATGGAGGAGGCGTGAAGCCACATGGAGAAGGACAGGTTTCAGGGAAGTGATCCAGTGTAATCACTTTGAGCTTTCTAGGGTCCCAGAAGTTAAATAACATTTGCCTCCTTCCTTCCCTCCTCCGCTACCATCCCCTGACTGAGGTCAGATGGGACTCTGACGTGCTTTTATATCTGGACCTTTGATGATTTTGACAGTATCTTTTTAAACCAACATCTGCCTTAGTGGTGGTTTGGCATTAGAAGCTGTTGGTAAATTAACTGTTTGTTTACCAAGTAGTAGACTCTTCATGCCTCATTAGTTATTGCTTTCAGTGAAGTGTGTTACTATCTTTCACTATGAGTAGCGTTTATGCTCAGGTGTTTTGCTCAGGAGCTCCTGCTATGATTGTGCTGTCAGGTAGTAATGGAAGCACAGCCCTGATTGGGCATCTCCAGGGGTCATCTTGGTAAGAAGAGCACCACTTGATGCAGAGGTTCCACTTCAAGGAACCTCTTAGAGAACACCCTTGGCGAAGGGATGGTGTCAACTACCGCTTGAAGTAGATCACTTAGGTCCTCCATGTTCAGTCCAGAGACCACAAATGGAGGTTTCAGAGGTCTGAATGAAGCAGGTCCTTCCTCAGAGGAATGAACGAGGGAGTAGCTTTCAGGAGGAGCATTAGTTATGGGAACCTGGAACTGGTAACATGAGAACCACTTCCAGAAAGAATTTAACTGGGGCGCAATGCTGAGAACCAGCATGAGCTGCCCTGTGATACCAGTTGTCCAACTACGAGTGTTCGGCACACAGTGGAGGACCGACACTCTCTGCGTCCTGGGAAAGCATGGCCATGAGCACTGGATCGGACTTGAACAACACTACTGATCCCAAAGGGGGTAACGCAGCTGGGTCTTTTTCCCAAGAAGTGTCTTTCCCTCCCTCCGATGCAGCGATCAACATCTGATCCTCCGCAGGAGCTCCGGATGGAACGCTGGGACCACCATGAGAAGGACCAGGAATTGAATCTGAAAACTACACAGCTTGTGGTGCACAAGAGGAGTGAGAGGTCCATGGAGATTGTCTCACCCTGCCTATCCTGGCCAGTAGAGGAACTAGATCGGGGCATAAGAGTGGGAGATGTATCGGAGTCTTGACCGCAGCACCATAATCATCTACCCACAGTGGGTGCATGACTCATCCGCAAACACCACCTCAGCGTGCTTTAAGAAACACACAGGGGAAGTTGCAGCTGTATGTGTGAGAGGAAAGGAAAAACGCTCTCTCTGCAGCAAGAAGCAGCAACCACCGATGATACATAAAATTTTTTGGTGCCCACAGACAGCTGTCATACACTCTATTTTATTAATAGAAAGCCAGTTAATATAAAGATTTTTAAAACAAAGTATTTAACTAAATTAAGTTTTAATAATATTTTCATGCCAAGATCATAAGAGCAGAAACAATGTGGGATGTGACCATGCACACTTACTTGACCATATAGTTCTAGTGTTAAGTTCTGAGGAGGGCTCTATCCTACAAGCAGAAGGACTGGACTAGGAAAGACAAAATCTCACTAGCATAAGGCCCGCTCAATCGGTCCAACGATGGATTCCGAGAAGCGGGTGAAGTATTGCGTTCTGTCTCTTCAGTGTGGCAAATTTCCCATTTATTCCCGTTTATTTATTCTCTATCTGACTCCATAGTTATTATGACCTTGAATTTATATTTAGAATGCCACTTGTTGCTCATTGGTATGGTTATTGCTCATTTATATGATAATTTAGCTAGTGGAACTTGTTATTGCACTTGTTCATCCGGGTACCACTGTTGCTTAGAGTCTCACACCGGCCATTCTTTTACGCGAATCTCATGGTCACTGAATGCTCAGAAATAGAGTAAAAGATGCATACCTGACCTTGGAAAAATACGTAATGTAGAGTGTCTGAAAGAAAAATCACGGACTGATCTGGCTTCAAATCGCCCTGAGACTCGAGACATATCTTTAAATGCTCAGATCAGGAGAGAAACCTCTTTCAAATGTAAACATGAGCTAACAATGGACATTTGGTTACTAAGAACAGAAGGTAATTTGCATGTAAGACCCTGGAAGAGGGATACCCATTTTTAATTAATGGCAAGCATTGGCAGTCTATTACATAACTTTAGCCATAACCTCTGATTAATGATCGGACTGGAGAGTTTGTAACCGGGAGATCCACGTAAAAGAACAGCCGGCGTGAGACTCTGAGCAACATTGAGACCCAAATGAACAAGTGCAATGAGAGTAATGTCTACAAGACAAATTATCATATAAATGACCAACAACTAATTGGCATTCTAAACTAAATTCGTGATTCAGATAGAGAAAAAATGGGAATTTGCCACACTGAAAAGACTGAACGCGCACGGATCCTTCACCCGCTCCTCGGAAACTGTCGTTGGACTGATTGAGCAGGCCTAACACTTGCTCACATTGTTTATCATCTATTTCAATAAATGCTAAAAACTGACTCTCTATGTCTGACTTTCTAGGTTACATGTCAAATCAAATGTAGTACAGAGTATATGCTATTTGATTTCATATGCAGCTCTAGTTTCACATTTGTGGAAGTCCTGCAAAACCTATGACACCTGTTGTCAATCAGGAGGGTAGATTATACCCCTGTAAATCCCCTCAGGTCTTTGGATAACATTGAATGCAGCTAATGGGCTTTGTTGTTTGATGGTTTCTTTAAACCTTGGAGTTGCACATCCATTTTTGGAGTATCGAAAACAGTTTATGTATATTAACATTTTAGTGTCATTTTTATGGACTATTAACATTTGTTGAATGTCTGCAGTTGTCAAACAAAAACTTTCTCCCACTGTTTTGTAAAGAAAATGGAAAATATGACTCATCTTTTCAGATTGGAAACAGATGGTATTCCATGGCTGGTGTTCTGCTGGAGCCAAAGATGTTTTGATGAGAGATGTCTCAATGTCTGGGACATGAGACACAGATGCACATGTGCTGTGATGAGAAGTGCCACGCTGCCTCAGACCAGTTTCATCCACTCTCACTGCAGCCCAAAAATCTTTGACAGTACAAAAGAGCAAGAGAATGAGGAGAATTAATTAGAAATGTAAGATGAAAGCATCAACCCAATAAGAGCTACAGTTATTTGTTTGTTTTACTTAAATAGTTCTACTGAATAAAATTGTATGTATATATTCTATATATACTCTTCTTTATTACTTAATGTAGAGGCTTTTGATGAAAACAAATTTGTTGTAAATGTATTTAAAGCACTATGAGAGACCATACATTTCTGTAATAAAATTGGAGTGAAAAATACAGTGGCATTCTGATACATCTCATTGCTCAGCTGCCACATGCAGATATTGATTGCATCACCTATTTCATGCATTAATATGGCTACTCGTGAAGCATCTAATAGCCAATTATAGCACATGAAATATGATTTATGTTTTATATGCTACTAGCAAATATCTATATTTGTCAGAATACTTACCTACTTTTGAGTGGCAATTAATGGAGAAAAATTCTATCTCACGCTACTTGAAACACCTTGGTTATGTTCAAACTGCATGCAAATCAGTGATCAAAGAAGATTTGTGTGTCCAGACATGGGTTGTCTACCTGCATGGGTTGCTTTGGGAATTGCGTTGGTGTACCCACATACTGTATGTGACGAGGGTTTCAAAGCAGATGGAGGTGCATCATCTTGCTCTACAAATAAGCGGTCTGCCGAGTCGAGTTGCAGAACTCTTCCATCGCACAAGAAAAGCTCAGTATATTGGGAAGTTATGTGCTGTAGCCACGGCCAAAATCTTTGGACATACTGCTTGAATATCTTATGAAGACTTCCAGGATTTCTGTCACCGGTTTTGTTTCAAAAAGCATCTGGATGAAATCTGGATATGCAAAAATCGGATTTTTGTCGGCAAACTGAAGATATTCCTATGTATATATCTGCCTATATTCCAACGGCCGTGGATCGGTTGGTGATTGTTGAGGCTGTGTGAACTATGGTCTTCTGTTTGATTTTAATAAACTCCCACAAACACCTTTTCAAGGGTTTTGTCTGTCACCTCCAAACTAATCTGTGTTTGCATAAAACGTAAGATACTGCTTATGTATGTGTTGGGCTGATACATGGATCCCCACACACGAAGGGAAATCCATCTGTTGTCTGAATTACCCTGATCTGTCCTCAAACATTATGTAACAGAAAGCTGTTGGAGCAGTATTCAACACAGAGTTGTCAGCATGTTTTAATGCATACACTTTACATAATCTTAACACATTATAAGTGGAGCATTTACTCATAATAAGCTTAAAACTGACTCACTGTATATATGTGAAATGTGTGTTTCTAAAGTAAGAAGCATGCATGCATTCTTCTACAGTGAACATGTATGGCATTCATGACAGCATCAGGCTTTCCTCAGCAGTGTTTTAAGATGATCGTCTTTTCATGAATAATGAAATGAGAGAGCAAATATTAAAACCCTGCGTCAATGCCAGGTTTGATTTTTGATTTTTTTTCTTTCCCCCACCATGTGCAGAAAAGCACTCATTAAGAGAAGAATGTGCCTATTTTTAGACTCTCTTTGACTATAGTGATCACACCTACGCTGTCTGCGGCATTAGATTCATCCTCCATTGCTCTTAAGACTCACATCTCTATCCACCTCTCCTCTAATGCTGGCTTAATTATACGCTTGTGTAGAAAATAAAGATGTTGTTGTAAAGTGCTCACTCTAAGGTTTAGCACACATTTTCCCAACAGTTATCTTGTCATCTAGTCTTAACATTTAAGTAACAAAGAATTAATATGCTTAAAGGAGCATAAATTTTCCCACCCTCATTTTGCTCCAATCCTGTATGACAAAAGTTATTCCAGTTTACACCACCATACTTCAAAATCAATGAAAATAAAAGCACCATTAATGTAAATGTATTATGAGTATAAAAAGTATCAATGTTATGTAAAAAAAAAAAGATTAAAATATTGTTCAGTGCATTGAACATTTCCTCCTCCACCACCTCTCAAGTGGTATTGGTTACGCATTTTCAAGCTTGGCACATCATGTTTAGTTGTGAAATGGGTGGGAAAATCATCACCGGGTATTTATAGAAAAAAACGATTGACAAAAATGTGCATGTCTTGATGTGCCAATACAGTTTGTGTAGATTAGAGAATTGTTTTTCCCTGCCTTATTTGTTTTCATGGTCACTCATTTAGTTCATCATTCAGTTCATGTGTGTGTGATTAATCTTCTTTTGTTGCATTTGTACTTAAGTTCCCTTCATTGTTGTCAGGTCTTGTCAATGTGTGCTGCTCTTAGACTGTGAATTCATTAAAGACTGCCTTTTTACTCTCATCTTAGTGTGTGTGGTCTATCTACACAATCCTGTGACAGAAGACGCAAACCAGAAGTGATTTTGCCATGGGCTGTATTTAGTGTGTTCGTTGTCTTGTATTTTTGTGTGTATGTTTTTCCCTTGTTTTTTTTTTCTTTCTTTTAATTATTTTTTTCCCCACCATGGACTCCCTTTCTATTCTGTTATTATGCCTTGAGCAAGACACTCAATCCCTCAAGAAACATGTGGAGGATTTCCCATCCCCAGCCCATCTCAGCAACTAGCCAGATAACTGCTTATGCCCGAGTTCATCAAACAACTGTGGTGAGTTGGGCCAATCAACACACGCGGTGAGTCATGTCATCTTCTCCTGTGATTATCATTTGCACTGCCTGCTACATGTATAGTTTAGCATTCTCTGTCAGCAGTGAGGGCTTCACATGTGATAATTGCAGGGATATAGTCAGGCTGACAAAGAAGA
Source organism: Rhodeus uyekii (assembly GCA_037043235.1). NCBI lineage: Eukaryota > Metazoa > Chordata > Actinopteri > Cypriniformes > Acheilognathidae > Rhodeus > Rhodeus uyekii. Next base: position 65,166 of record JAWRVZ010000541.1, read on the forward strand.
TCTCAGAATTAGAGACACGCACCCAAACTTTAATTGAAGATAGTAAGAATGTAAGGGCTTTAGATACTGCTTTGGATGTGACTAGCTTAGCAAACCCTGTGCATCATTTGGTTCCGGCTGTAGAGCCCGTGCAGCAGGGCAACTGGGTGACTGTGAGACAGCATAATCCCGGGGCAAAATACCACTTTTCCGTTCCCATCAGAACATCAAACAGGTTCTCCCCCCTCACTGACGCACCCTCTGAATGTTGAAAGAGCTGGCGATCCTATTACATTGAATGTGAAAATAGAGACTCCAGCCACCATAGTCACATGTTTGCCGGGAGCCAGAGCGCATGACAACAAAGCAAATTTAAAAGGGCTGGCTAAGGCTATTCGTAAATACTCTAAGATTGTTATTCATGTTGGCGCTAATGATGTCTGACTTCGCTGGTCGGAGATCACTAAAATTAACATTAAAGAGGTGTGTGAACTCGCAAGTATGATGTCAAGCACTGTAATTTGCTCTGGTCCACTTCTTATTTGCAGGAGTGATGAGATGCTTAGCAGATTATCCTCACTCAATGGCTGGATGTCTAAGTGGTGCCCGCAGAATAACATAGGGTTTATAGACAATTGGAAAAGTTTTTGGGGCAGACCTGACCTGTTGAAAAGAGATGGTATTCATCCCTTCTGGGATGGTGCCGCTCTTCTCTCTAATAATTTGGCATATAGTCTTAGAGCTAAACCTTGACTAACTGGGGTCCAGGTCAGGAAGCAGACAAACTGGCTAAACCGACCGTCTGCTAGCTGTCTCACATCACATAGGTCAGATAAATTCCAACACATAGAGACTCTTTCACCTAGATATCATCCTATAGAGCAGTGGTTCCCAACCGGTGTGCCGCGGCACTAAGGGGTGCCGCCAAAATTTCGGAGAAAAATTGCACTAACGTCATTCTCTCTTGGCGGGAGAGGGAGAGGGAGGGAGGGGACTACCGAGATAGCGGAGAGTCCTTCTCCACCCCACCGCACCCCACTCGCGTGGAGGTCTCTCTCTCCGGTCTCCACCCCCCCCCCCCCCCCGGTCAACAATCGCGTGGAGGTCTCTCTCTCTGGTCTCCACCCCCGCCCCCCCCAACCCCTTATAAGGGTGCCGGGAACTTTTGGAAGGCTTTCCAAGGGTGCCTCAAACAAGAAAAGGTTGGGAACCACTGCTATAGAGACTGTGTCTGTTCCCTATGGAAGCCTGTTTCTGCTACAGTTGAGAAAAAAAAAACTGTTTTGATTATTGCTACTTTAGACTGATATTCTTGGTTTATATTTAATATATTTGCACAGTTAAAAGATGTCTATTATTGATTGTAATTTGTTGCTAAGTGTTTCTGGTATTTGTTTATTGCAGAAACTACCTCAAGTACACTACGAAGTGTACATGGTCACTTGTCAAATAAACGGCTAACTCAATCTGATGACTCTGACTCCCTAACCAGAGTTCTGCAGTGGTCAAAACCATAACAACCGGCAGCGATCTACCTGTCGTCCGGGGACGGAAATAGCGGAGCAATAGAGCCATATGCAGCCATCAAAAAAGCCATAGGTTCCCGACCCCTGGTCTATCAGAATTAGTAATGGCTGCAGATAAAGTCATAATTGTTGGTGATTTTAATATCCATGTAGATAATGAAAAAGATGCATTGGGATTGGCTTTTAGAGAAATTTTAAACTCTATTGGAGTTAGACAAGATGTATCAGGACACACTCATTGTCGTAATCATACTTTAGATATAATATGTCGCATGGGATCAATATTGACACTGATCAAATCCTGCAGCAGAGCGATGACATCTCAGATCATTACTTAATTGTGTAGATTACCTTTAGCCAAAGCTGAAAAATCAACTCCCTGTTACAAATATAGTAGAACTATCACTTCTAGCACTAAAGATCCAACCTGTAGGGAGGCAATCACACTTCATTTGTTTAGGGGGATCTGGTTTAACTCCTAAACACCACAGGGGAGCATTTGCTACTGAAATACTCAGCATCCCACATGGACAACATTCCTGAAAAGGAGTTCACCGGTAAGATGGGATGAAAAGCTAGGGCAAAAAGATTTGAAGCAAAAATATGGGATGCCGCGGTATACATTTCTTAAACACTTACAACCGTGCCCTCTCTAAATGTTTTGATCAGCCAGATTAACCCATAGATGTCTCTCAGTGGCTACCATATCTGCCATCAGGTGATCGATAGTGGCAATTGTTTGCATGGTGGCATGGAGAGCAAGATCTGTGTTTAGGCACAACTCAGCGACCATCATCCAGATCTTTTAGTAGGTCGGACTGGTAAACCTGCAACAAAACCATTTAACAAAACAAAACCATTTAACTTGGATGTAACACGCAATGGTTTATTTGACAGGGCTGGAGTCTTCAACATCAACAAAGATAGATTTTGCTTCCATTGGAGACATCGATACATATCCGTTCTCGTACATCCCCTTGACATTCACCTAATTTAAACGAAGAAAGATTAATTCAAGCCAAATATGGTCACTTCCATAAAATGCTTATCAAGACGCCTTCGAGCAGTCTGTGGCATTTCTTGCTCTCATGAGAGACATCTAATCTCTGTGAAGCTCAGGCCATAAGCTCTAGCAGCTGGCCCTCTTCCTATGCGCAGGAGTGATGAGATGCTTAGCAGATTATCCTCACTCAATGGCTGGATGTCTAAGTGGTGCCCGCAGAATAACATAGGGTTTATAGACAATTGGAAAAGTTTTTGGGGCAGACCTGACCTGTTGAAAAGAGATGGTATTCATCCCACCTGGGATGGTGCCACTCTTCTCTCTAGTAATTTGGCATATAGTCTTAGAGCTAAACCTTGACTAACTGGGGTCCAGGTCAGGAAGCAGACAAACTGGCTAAACTGACCGTCTGCTAGCTGTCTCACGTCACAGAGGTCAGATAAATTCCAACACATAGAGACTCTTTCACCTAGATATCATCCTATAGAGACTGTGTTTGTTCCCTATGGAAGCCCGTTTCCGATACACTTGAGAAAAAAAAAAAATTATTTAAGTCGAAATATTGACTTAGTAAGATCTTTGATGCCACTTGTATTATGTATATTGTGCAGTGCTGTCTCAGGCACCGCTGCTTGTAATAACACTGTTTATTACTTTTGTGTGTAAGTTACTGCTCGTGTTAAGGATACAGTCCGATGGCTTTATTTATATAATATAATGCACATTCATTTAATCCTTATTGCACTATGCACCCTGATTATTGCTACTTTAGACTGATATTCTTGGTTTATATTTCATATATTTGCACAGTTAAAAGATGTCTATTATTGATTGTAATTTGTTGCTAAGTGTTTCTGGTATTTGTTTATTGCAGAAACTACCTCAAGTACACTACGAAGTGTATATGGTCACTTGTAAAATAAACGGCTAACTCAATCTGATGACTCTGACTCCCTAACCAGAGTTCTGCAGTGGTCAAAACCATAACAACCGGCAGCGATCTACCTGTCGTCCGGGGACGGAAATAGCGGAGCAATAGAGCCATATGCAGCCATCAAAAAAGCCATAGGTTCCCGACCCCTGGTCTATCAGAATTAGTAATGGCTGCAGATAAAGTCATAATTGTCGGTGATTTTAATATCCATGTAGATAATGAAAAAGATGCATTTGGATTGGCATTTAGAGACATTTTAAACTCTATTAGAGTTACACAACATGTATCAGGACCCACTCATTCTCGTAATCATACTTTAGATCTAATATTGTCATATGGGATCAATGTTGATACTGTTCAAATTCTGCAGCAGAGCGATGACATCTCAGATCATTACTTAATTGTGTGCATTACCTTTAGCCAAAGCTGAAAAATCAACTCCGTGTTACAAATATAGTAGAACTATCACTCCTAACACTAAAGATAGCTTTATAAATAATCTTTCTTAATCAGTTTCATCTACTCAGCATTCCAGATAGCCTAGAAGAACTTGATGTTGCAACAGAAACTATTAACTCTCTCTTTTCTAGCACTTTAAACACTGTTTCTCTGTTGCGCTTAAAGAAGATTAAAGAAAATAGTCCAACACCGTGGTACAACGAACACATCTGGGTCCTCAAGAGAGCAGCCAGAAAAATTAAGCAGAGCTGGAAAAAAACAAAGTTAGAGGTTTTTCACATTTCATGGAAAGACTACTCTATTGCATTCAGAAAGGCCTTAAAATCAGCTAGATCTTTATTTTTCTGGCCTCTTAGAAGTAAACAAATACAACCCTAGCCCACACTGCCATGCCGAGGGAATGACTGCCTAAATGGCTGTGACAAGCACAATACAAGCTCAACAGACTTCAGATTCCCTCTCTCAGGTCTACGGAACTGTCAGTGACATAATTTCCTATAGCCACCACCCAAAGTTCCACTCTTCTCAGATCAGACAAGCAGAGCTCAAAAGTCTGGTAATGCTTGCCTCTATTCTAAATATTATCTTTAAGGGAAAACAATGGTAAAATCTCCTAGGGGAGCTGTCTACAAGGACTCACAGTCAGAGGACGGTAGCTTCAACCCTGGCCTTAACCTCAGAAGGGACCGTCTACTTAATAGATCCAACCTGTAGGGAGGCAATCACACTTCATATGTTTAGGGGGATCTGGTTTAACTCCTAAACACCACAGGGGAGCATTTGCTACTGAAATACTCAGCATCCCACATGGACAACATTCCTGAAAAGGAGTTCACCAGTAAGATGGGATGAAAAGCTAGGGCAAAAAGTCACTTTTCACCAGGGCCAGAGATGGGTTTCTTGGGGAGTCGAGGACTCGCAGAAAAATTCAGCAGCTAAGACCTAAGGGTGATCTGCCCAGAAAATATTAAGGGGGCCACAGGCCAAACATAAGTTCCCTTACCTAGGAAATTATGAGTGCCCAGAAGCTGCAACAAGAACCTTGCTTAGAATCTAAATGGGGAAGGTGCACTCATTTTAATAGCCTCAAGGTGGGCTTCCCAAAGCTTGCACAAATTGGGGAAACCCACACCTTGGCAATACCCAAGGGAGACTCCTACTTACAAAAACTGACACTAGAGGGAGGAAGCTTAGAGGAGTGGAGCTTCATACTTAAAATAACTAATCAGGGGTGAGGATACTCCATTAAATGCCCAATAAATAACTTCCTATGAAGTAGAAGGAAGTCCACCTGATGAACCACAAAATACATTGCAATGATTCAGTGAAGGGATTGTCTGATTAATGGCAAGCAGTCTCAGCTTCACAATCGAGCAAGATATTACCTGCTTAATTTTAGAGGCAGCTTCAGACAAAAACATGGTTGGCAACACTCTGCCTCTGGCCCTGTTTGTAGTCCTCAGACTGAGATGGCCCAGGGCCCCCTTTAGATTTGAAGCAAAAATATGGGACGGCGTGGTATACATTTCTTAAACACGTACAGCCGTGCCCTCTCTAAACGTTTTGATCACCTTATCAGCCAGATTAACCCATAGATGTCTCTCAATGGCTACCATATCTGCCATCAGGTGATCGATAGTGGCAATTGTTTGCATGGTGGTGTGGAGAGCAAGATCTGTGTTTAGGCACAACTCAGCGACCATCATCCAGATCTTTTAGTAGGTCGGACTGGTAAACCTGCAACAAAACCATTTAACAAAACAAAACCATTTAACTTGGATGTAACACGCAATGGTTTATTTGACAGGGCTGGAGTCTTCAACATCAACAAAGATAGATTTCGCTTCCATTGGAGACATCGATTCATATTCCGTGCTCGTACATCCCTTGACATTCACCTAATTTAAACGAAGAAAGATTAATTCAAGCCAAATATGGTCACTTCCATAAAATGCTTATCAAGACGCCTTCGAGCAGTCTGTGGCATTTCTTGCTCTCATGAGAGACATCTAATCTCTGTGAAGCTCAGGCCATAAGCTCTAGCAGCTGCCCATATGCAGGGAAGGCAGGCTGAGAGGGCTTCGTCTGTGTATCATCGCCCTCATCAGCCACATCCTGCTCTGCATGGCTGGAAGCCAAAAGAGCGCCATCTGCAAGATAAAATTAGTCATCTCCCAGAGAAAGTACATCCTCGTCTAGCAGATCACTCAAGTGACCGGCAGAAGAATAAGAGAGAGAGAGACTTACCTTGGTCAAACTCCTCCACCTGCTCCACCTGCAGTCTCCACGATCGGAGTCTCCGCTGGGTAGGTACTGAACCTTGGTGTTTTGAACCTTGGGGTTCAAAACACACAAGTCGAGTGTCATCTAGTGTCAAATAACACTGACACAGAGGTACACACTTCCAGAAATGCTTGTCAAAGAATGCAGCCAATGTCACCTCGAAACACGTTCAAAACAAACAGTCTTCTGAAGGAAGTCTAGTACAGGAGCCCTTTTATACTCATGGTCTCACCTGTGGTCACGTCATGACTGTTGTCGGCCACTTGTCGTGTTTTAACATGTGCTTCAGACATATGTCCCACTGAGGCATTCTCCAAAGCGTCCTCTGACACACCATTCGAAAGGGAACTAGATCTTCCATGGCATCATTGTGAAAAACCCAGTTTTAGAACCTTTATTTTCAAGTGTATTGAGCTATGATTTTCATTATAGTTATCATCCTTGGTGCAAATCGCCTCTTTATACTGATGTACTGTACTCACCTGAAACATCTGTTGTGATGACAACTCTGAGAAACACATGAATACAGCAGGAATATGTATTACAATACACAAGTTCCCAGCTTCCTACGCTCTGCTTGAATAAAATATTCATCAGACACAGGGTATGAGCAGAATTCAGCAATGCTTGGATACCAAAAATGCCTTTTTATTTCCTTCCATCTTATTCAAGGGTAGGGACATAGGGCCTGTATTGAAAAACAAAGACAACTCATCCTGGATGTGCAGAGATAGTGTGCATGTACAGATGTTTGAAGAGAGGATAAAACATGTCATTTTAAGTACATTAAACTGTGAGATCTGGTCCAAAAAGTTGTTCTCCCTCTCAAAGACTGTATAACAATCCTTTAGTTTCTAAAGCTCATTGTTTCAAACCGATAAAGGTGAGCTGAAGAGGAGAGTGCCAGGAAGACATGTACAATCACGGTAATTCATGATTGAAACCTTGTAAGTAGCATGGTATTCACTTTGCTGCCTGTCAACTTTCTGTATTGTCTGTCCCAATCCAGTTGTTCAGTCTAATGTCACCATTTCTGAGTCCAAACACCTCTTTTAGATCCCATAAACAAGCAGTGAGGGGTGCTGATGTACACTCATGGTTTGCTGCAATGCTATATCTCCTCAGTGAAATATCATTCGGCCAGACAGGCTCATAAATGCCTGTTGAGATATTCACAGTTCATATTTATGCATTTGGCAGACACTTTTATCTAAAGCAACTTGTATTGCATTCGAGGAACACATTGGTATTCTGATCAGTTCTGGCTTTCCCTGGGAATCAAACCCATGACCTTGGCGTTGTAAGCGCCACACTCTACTGTTTGAGTTACAGGAAAGCTACCACTTAAATGCTGTTAATGAATTAGAGGCATATTTAATCACAGCAAAGGGTATAAAATAAAGACATTTGAAGAAACCCATTGTCATACAAGCCACTGCTAAAGTGAGAGACAGAGTGAGGAGAGAGATTGTATATTGATGTGTTTGAGAGCGAAAAAGCTCAGAACTCAGCTTGTGAACTCAGCTTGTGAACTCAGCTTGTGAACTCAGCTATGCACAGCATAAACACAGGAAACCAGACAGATGCCAACATCTGTAGTCTTTTAGATAAAGGATCTAAGTATGTTAACTCTTTAATCGCCATGTGCAGGTGAAAACACTGCCCAAGGAAACCCTGTGAACAGTGTGGGAATGTTACTGAAGATAATAAGTAATAATGAGTCTAATTCAGTCATTTAATTTTCCAAAGCTTGAAAGAAATTAGTGAATGTGCATTTGTTCCTGCAACAGACCTCTCAACCTTTAGTTTGTGCATTTGTTTTTCTTTATTATCTGTAATTTACTGACTTTAAATCTTTCAGCTGTGGACAAACAAGCAAGATGCCGTTTACGTTGTAACACTTGCACACTACAGCGTTTTATCTCGTGGAAAGTACAACTCACTGGTAAATTACCAGAAAGCATCAGAATCACAGAAGTGGAGGACCTGAGGTCCGTCAAATATGACACAAAAATACATTGACTATATAATCCCATGTATGCATGATAATCATTAAAAGATAGCAATTTTGATTTAAACACTTAATCGATCGTGATCATGTTCCTAAATGACAAGATTTCTGCCAGAATTTTTAAAGCTGCTTTCTTCCTGCCGCTGATCCAGAGAGAGCGCTCATGTAAGCATTATGTCTGAAACTGATTCACAAACAGTCTTTTCAACTACACAGAATTGCTATTTCTGTCACAAACATCAAATAATAATGAAAGTACTAGGATAAAAGTTTATTGTCCGAATATAAACACAGATGTTGTGGAAAATTAGTAAATGACCTTTCAAACTAATGTTACACTTCAAATAAAGATAACATCTATGACATTCTTATGGCAGAATGTGTCTTGTTAAAATGTATTTGATGTGTCAATTAATCATTTGATCAGAAACCCTGAACCCATCAGATAGAGTAAAGAGTATGCGTATTTGGCATGCTGTCCGAGAAGTGGCCTGAACCCAGAATACTCCCTCATTTCCCTGGCTGTGATGGGAAGCAGCTGAGGGTGAGGATTCGGGGTGGAGGAGGGATGCCGAGAAGACTTTCGAGGTGAGTTGGCTGATGAACTGCTCATTTTAAAATCTTCCGGGTCTACTGACATTTGTTATGACATCCTTTAAACATTATAAAGCTCATGATGACTTTCGTTAACTCTTCAAAGCAGGGGTCTCAAACATGCGGCCCGCGAAACGATATTTTGTTGCCCGCGGGATAATATGAAAGTTTAATGTAAGTGCGGCCCGCGAGTTTTGAATGAATAGCGCTTACCGCGTTGTGTGTGTGTGTGTGTGCGAAAGGTTCCATTTTCGTGCGAGCTGGAGCTGTACAAGCCAACCAATCACAGTGGAGTATATGACTCCTGGTGGCCAATCACAGTGGAGTATATCAGTCCTGGGGGCCAATCACAGTGGAGTAAATGACTCCCGGGGACTCTCGGCCGGGCTTGATGCAGACAGAGAAACAGTGTTGCCAACTTAGCGACTTTGTCGCTATATTTAGCGAGTTTTCAGACCACTCCAGTGACAATTTTCCCAAAAGCGACTAGCGACTTTATCTGGAGTTATTGGCGACTTTTGGAGACTTTCTGAATGCACATATTGCTCTCTTACTCTTGTGAATCCCCTCCCCTGCTGACAGGTAGATCTCCCCGCACCGCAGTTGACAGTTGATAATTCCATATTTAAGTAAAGATTAAGTCATAATAATGAGAGGGTTTCTCATAATAATATAATCAGAATCAGAATCAGAAAGAGCTTTATTGCCAAGTGTGCTTGCACACACAAGGAATTTGTCTTAGTGCTGGAGCTTCCAGTGCACATTTACAACACAACATGAACAAACAAACAAAAACAAAAACAATCACTGAAGAGCTCAAACACCGAGGCTACTTAATGACTAAGTATCTCGAAAAAATGAGAAAGTTTCTCATAATATTGACTTAATATCTCGAAATAATGAGAGAGTTTCTCATAAAAATGACTTAGTATATGAAAAAATGAAAAAGTTTCATAATAATGACTTAATATATTGAAATAATGAGAAAGTTTCTTATAATAATTACTTATTATCTATCTCATAATAATGACTTGGTATCTCGAAAAAATTAGTAACTTTTTCTTCAACCATGAACTTCAGTAAGTCCAAATACAGGTCTACTTACTGATGATCATCTTCAAGCTATACTGAGAGTCTCAACAGTTTCTTCTCTCAAGCCAAATGTGTCTCAGCTGTGTGAGAGGAAGCGATGCAGGCCTCAAGTCATATTCAGAAGAACCGTTCTTATTCTTCAATACTCTGTTTATGTTCAGGACAGTTCATGCTCAGGAGAACCCATTGCATTTAAAGAACTGTCAATAATGACGTTTGAGAAAATATTTTTTTTGTGGAATTCTTGATGCGGCCCTGCCTCCCCCAAACTCTGCCTCCTGCGGCCCCCAGCTCATTTGAGTTTGAGACCCCTGCTTCAAAGGGTATGTTAACTCTTCAACAGCGATGCCATGGAAATATACAGGGCTACCACTAAAACAGAAAGTCAAATTGTGGTCGGATTGTGTGCCTCTTTGGGATGACGACACCTCAAGGCACTGTTCACTTGCTTCTGGAGGAGCACACGTCTGTTATTATGTGCTGTTCACTTTCACACTGTCGCTAAAGATTAGTTACTTTGTGCACTCTTCATATCGTAATCCTGAAAAGATGACAAAATGTTCTTGCTATTGCTAATCACGAGAGAAGTTGATTTTTAGACCAGACATATAATGGGGACAGCTGGATAGCTGTGTGCGTCAGTGAATGCTGAGATACTTCTCTAAATTAAATGATCCTTCTAGAAGAGTATCGTGAGAGTGTTATGATATCTGTTCCCACTGAGCTTTATGAGGTTTTATGAATGTACAGGGAGGTGGATTTAGCATTCTGGACAGTGAAGCGTAGATAAGCTTCCAGTTCTAATCACATTCATTTGACTGCTTTAACAGGGATAAACTCCCCTAAAACATCAATGATAGGAAAGAAAAGGAAATTAAGATTACACTAATAATATTAAATAATATATTTCTTCGCAGAAAGTAATAGGGAACGTGTTATACTCACTGCTTTAGCTGGATTTAGCAGCAGAAGAGCGTCCGTAAGCAATCAGCAATTATGATCAAATTCTCAAAAATACTAAACATGTTTAAGAACATAATCATATGCACAATAATAAATTAATGTAATTCCCCCAGGTCAAGGAGCAACACAAACCACAAAATCTGCCAAAAATCAATATTTGCTGAAACTTCTTGCCAGAATGAGGCTGACAGGCACCACCATCCACTCCTTCCAGCCGGTTGGAAACGTCATCTTAAAGACGTTTCTCAGATGTTTGCACACAGTAGATGCTTTCCAGCTCTTTAACAGACGTCTTGGAGACACATTTGTGTTTCTGGGATCTCGTGTGAGTGACAGGTCGCCCTCATCATCAGAGAAGAGGAGAATTGCCGCAAGAGGGAGGGGAGGTTCTTCTGATATGAGATTATTAAAACAATGATAATGTGCACCGATAAATCATTTATGATAAACATTGCAATATTCTACAAATGAATGGTCTAATTTGTGTTTATTTAATTGTGTTATTTTATAAATGAAATATTGTCATGGTGTGTTATTGATTCATGTCATCAGAATCTCATTACTCATAATGTCTGTCACTCACTGGAAGTGCACACATGACGGCAGCTGTGGCTGTTTAAACCCCTTTACGTGTGTCCTACAGTATTTACATCAGATTATTGTGTCAGTGCTGTTTTGCTGTAACATACTGTGTTTGCTAGTTTTTTTTCCAATCCCACGCAAATTAATTATTAAAATTTGCACCCTCTGCCTGTCTTTAACTCACACAAGTCTCTTTCTCTCACACATTCTCTCTCTCTTTCTTTCTTTCTCTTTCTCTCTGTGTCTCTCCCTCTTTCTCTCACACTGTCACTCTTTCTTTCTTTCCCCCTCTCTCACACTCTCTTTCTCTCTCTCCCTCCCTCTGTCTCTTTCTCTAACACTGTCTCTTTCTTTCTCACACACACTCTCTCCCTCTCTCTCTCTCTTTCTCTCTGTGTCTCTCCCTGTCTCTCTTTCTTTTTCTCCCACACTGTCTCTCTTTCTTTCTTTCCCCCTCTCTCACACTCTCTTTCTCTCTCCCTCCCTCTGTCTCTTTCTCTCACACTGTCTCTTTCCTTCTCACACACATTCTCTCTTTCTCTCTCTCTCTCTCTATGTGCGTCATCTGAAATGGCGTCACGTGGGAGTACAAATCCGACGCTCGCGCTTTCCCCGTTACAAACGCTTTGCGCCTCTGAGGAGACACTTCACAAAGAACACTAGCGTTTATAATTTACTAAATAATGCAACCAAACATGAGTGACTTTTATCCACACGAACTCGTCTGTTTGATAGGATTACCAATCAAACGCGCCTTTGCATTGTTTGTTGTGGATTTATAGTCGAGGAAAGACATTCGACCGGGCAGGGCTGAAAGAGAAAAGGAAGGAGAGAAAGAAAGACAAAGTTGTATCGTTTTGAGATTTTTTCTGCGGAAGTTTGCCTCTGGCGCGCGCTGGGTGGAGATGGAGAGGACGCGCGCGCTCAGGTGGAAGTTTTCTCTCCAAACATCCAAACAGAGAGAATCCGATGGACTGAATCATGAAACTCCAAAAAAACAGCTTTTAAAGCAAAGCATCAGTTAAATGATCCTCTTCGCTGGAGCGGAACTATGGTGATGATGATCGTGAGATTTACTCGTGCGTAATGGACACATAACACCAGGAGGAGGATCTGAGCGCACAGGTGTGTATTATTGCTCAGTAAACATCACAGGAGTGTGTTATTGCTCAGTAATCATCACAGGTGTGTGTTATTGCTCAGTAAACATCACAGGAGTGTGTTATTGCTCAGTAAACATCACAGGAGTGTGTTATTGCTCAGTAATCATCACAGGTGTGTGTTATTGCTCAGTAAACATCACAGGAGTGTGTTATTGCTCAGTAAACATCACAGGTGTGTATTATTGCTCAGTAATCATCACAGGTGTGTGTTATTGCTCAGTAATCATCACAGGTGTGTGTTATTGCTCAGTAAACATCACAGGAGTGTGTTATTGCTCAGTAAACATCACAGGAGTGTGTTATTGCTCAGTAATCATCACATGTGTGTGTTATTGCTCAGTAATAATCACAGGTGTGTGTTATTGCTCAGTAATCATCACAGGTGTGTGTTATTGCTCAGTAATCATCACAGGTGTGTGTTATTGCTCAGTAATCATCACAGGTATGTGTTATTGCTCAGTAACATCACAGGTGTGTTTTATTGCTCAGTAAACATCACAGGTGTGTGTTATTGCTCAGTAAACATCACAGGAGTGTGTTATTGCTCAGTAAACATCACAGGTGTGTGTTATTGCTCAGTAATCATCACAGGTGTGTGTTATTGCTCAGTAAACATCATGTGTGTGTTATTGCTCAGTAATAATCACAGGTGTGTGTTATTGCTCAGTAAACATCATGTGTGTGTTATTGCTCAGTAATAATCACAGGTGCGTGTTATTGCTCAGTAATCATCACAGGTGTGTGTTATTGCTCAGTAATCATCACAGGTGTGTGTTATTGCTCAGTAATCATCACAGGTGTGTGTTATTGCTCAGTAATCATCACAGGTGTGTGTTATTGCTCAGTAAACATCACGTGTGTGTTATTGCTCAGTAATAATCACAGGTGTGTGTTATTGCTCAGTAATCATCACAGGTGTGTGTTATTGCTCAGTAAACATCACAGGTGTGTGTTATTGCTCAGTAAACATAACGTGTGTGTTGTTGCTCAGTAATCATCACAGGTGTGCATTATTGCTCAGTAAACATCACGTGTGTGTTATTGCTCAGTAATAATCACAGGTGTGTGTTATTGCTCAGTAATCATCACAGGTGTGTGTTATTGCTCAGTAATCATCACAGGTGTGTATTATTGCTCAGTAACATCACAGGTGTGTATTATTGCTCAGTGATCATCACATGTGTGTGTTATTGCTCAGTAATCATCACATGTGTGTGTTATTGCTCAGTAACATCACAGGTGTGTGTTATTGCTCAGTAATCATCACAGGTGTGTGTTATTGCTCAGTAATCATCACATGTGTGTGTTATTGCTCAGTAATCATCACAGGTGTGTGTTATTGCTCAGTAATCATCACAGGTGTGTGTTATTGCTCAGTAAACATCACAGGAGTGTGTTATTGCTCAGTAATCATCACAGGTGTGTGTTATTGCTCAGTAAACATCACAGGTGTGTGTTATTGCTCAGTAATCATCCCAGGTGTGTGTTATTGCTCAGTAATCATCACAGGTGTGTGTTATTGCTCAGTAATCATCACAGGTGTGTGTTATTGCTCAGTAATCATCACAGGTGTGTGTTATTGCTCAGTAATCATCACAGGTGTGTGTTATTGCTCATCACAGGTGTGTGTTATTGCTCAGTAATCATCACAGGTGTGTGTTATTGCTCAGTAAACATCACAGGTGTGTGTTATTGCTCAGTAATCATCACAGGTGTGTGTTATTGCTCAGTAATCATCACAGGTGTGTGTTATTGCTCAGTAATCATCACATGTGTGTGTTATTGCTCAGTAATCATCACAGGTGTGTATTATTGCTCAGTAATCATCACAGGAGTGTGTTATTGCTCAGTAATCATCACAGGTGTGTGTTATTGCTCAGTAATCATCATATATGTGTGTTATCGCTCAGTAACATCACAGGTGTGTGTTATCACTCAGTAATCATCACATGTGTGTGTTATCGCTCAGTAACATCACAGGTGTGTGTTATTGCTCAGTAATCATCACAGGTGTGTGTTATTGCTCAGTAATCATCACATGTGTGTGTTATTGCTCAGTAATCATCACATGTGTGTGTTATTGCTCAGTAACATCACAGGTGTGTCCAGTCAAGTCACCTTTATTTATATAGCACGTTTTACAATGTAGATTGTTTCAAAGCAGCTTCACAGAAAAAACAATATAAACAAAGTTTGTTTGGCTGAACAGAAGCCCCAAAAGAGCAGGTGAATCAATACAATTGATGAATTTAAAGTGTTAAGTTTCCCCAACTGAGCAAGCCATAGGCGACAGCGGCAAGGAACCAAAACTCCGGCAGGTGACGTAACGAATGAAGAACAGAATGGAGAAAAAACCTTGGGAGAAACCAGGCTCAGTCAGGGGACCAGTTCTCCTCTGGCCAACAGCCAAACAGTGCATGATTATTATATTGATAACAATTCAAGTCCAATATGAAGTCCAATTTGATCCGGATAGAGATGGGTTCATGATCGTCACAGGGGAGGGTCTAGTAGTCACAGTCTCCGCAGACACTTCAGGGCAGTGCTGTGCTCGTGTCCAGGTCCTTCATCTGATCTGGATACGGCCCGAATCCGGCTGACCACGGTAACCTCGGGATAAACAGAGACCAATATCAGCGTAGATGCCATTCTTCTTCTGATGTATCGAGTACATCAGGTGTTATGGGAATGTTCCCGGTTCCGGCTGACCTAAATTATGCAGCCTAACAATCATTTTACTTGATTTGGATAAAAAAATTATGTATAATGTGTTATGTGTATGCCAGGTTGAAGAGATGTGTTTTTAGTCTACATTTAAACTGACAGAGTGTGTCTGCTTCCCGAACTGTAATAGGAAGACTGTTCCAGAGTTTAGGAGCTAAATAGGAAAAGGATCGCCCGCCAGCAGTTGACTTTGATATTCTAGGTATTATAAGCTGGTCAGTATTTTGGGATCGCAATAGACGTGAAGGACTATAATGTGTTAAGAGATCGCTCAAGTACTGGGGAGCTAAACCATTTAATGCTTTGTAAGTGATTAGCAAGATTTTAAAATGTATTCGGTGTTTAATAGGAAGCCAGTGCAGGTTTGACAGAACTGGGCTAATATGCTCATACTTCCTGGTTCTAGTAAGAACTCGAGCTGCTGCATTTTGGACCAGCTGGAATATGTTTATTAAGCGTGCAGGGCAACCACCTAGTAGAGCATTACAATAATCTAGCCTTGAACTCATGAACGCATGAACTAACTTTTCCGCATTTGTCTTTGAGAGCATATGTCGTAATTTAGATATATTTTTTAAGATGGAAGAATGCCGTTTTACAGATGTTAGAAACATGGCTTTCAAATGAAAGATTGGTATCAAAGAGCACACCCAGGTTTCTAACTGACGACGAGGACTTGCCAGAACAGCCATCGAGTGTTAACTTAATGGGGAAACTTAACACTTAAAATTCATCAATTGTATTGATTCGCCTGCTCGTTTAAAGCTGCTGTTCAGCCAAACAAACTTTGTTTATATTGTTTTTCCTGTGCCCACTGTAAAGCTGCTTTGAAACAATCTACATTGTAAAAAGCGCTATATAAATAAAGGTGACTTGACTTGACTTGTTAGGCAGTAGTCTAGATTAATATGTGCTGAACTTTTTGGTCTAATAATTAGAATCTCTGTTTTTTCAGAATTAAGCAGTAGAAAGTTATTAGTCATCCAATTTTTTATATCAGTTATGCATTCTGTTAATTCAGTGAATTTGTTCGTTTCATCAGGATGAGAAGAAATATAGAGCTGAGTATCATCAGCGTAACAGTGAAAGCTAATGCCATGCTTCCTAATAACTGCAAGCAAAGGAAGCATGTACAGGGTGAAAAGCAATGGTCCTAGTACTGAACCTTGAGGAACTCCATACTGAACCCGTGATCGATATGACATCTCCTCATTTAATGCTACAAACTGATAACGGTCAGATAAGTATGATTTGAACCAGGCTAATGCAACTCCACTAATGCCAACATAGTTTTCAAGTCTATTCAGAAGGATTTTGTGGTCGATTGTATCAAATGCAGCACTAAGGTCCAGTAACACTAACAGAGTGTGTTTTATTGCTCAGTAAGCATCACAGGTGTGTATTATTGCTCAGTAAACATCAGTCAAGCTTCATCGTTAACTCAAACCTAAATCAGTATAAATTATTTGAATACCTGGATCTGGCGGTCCATTTGTTCATGGATTACATGGATTGTTCATCAATACGAACAGACTTCAGTTGTATTACAGTGTTTCTGTTTATGTGTATGATGCGATCAAAGGAAATGTTAAGTAGGTTTGTTAAAGGTTAGTAACTCTCCATCAGACAGATGAGCAAATAAACACAAGAACAATAATGGAGGGCATATGTATTACTTATTGAGTGAGGACTTTATTACTTCTGCCACTCACACACTCATACTCATATACATATACTCTCACACTCACTGACTGTTTCTCAGACTCTCTCTCTCTCACTCACTTTCTCACTCAATCATACTCTCTTACACACACACACACTCTCACACACACACTCACTCTCATAGTCACTCACTCACACACACACACACACACACACATATACACACTCACTCACTCACACACACACACACACTCACTCACTCACTCACTCACTCACTCACTCACTCACACACACACACACACACTCTCTCTCTCTCTCTCTCTCTCTCTCAATCACTTACACTCACTCACAGTCACACACTCATACACACACACACACACACACACACACACACACACACACACACACACACACACACACACACACACACTTGTAGTCACTCACTCAATTATACTCACTCACTCTCACTAACTCTCTCACTCAATCATACTGACTCCTACTCAATCACACACTTGCACTCATTCAATCACTCTCTCTTTCTCTCTCACTCTCTCACACACACACACACACACACGTATGCATGCATATATCTAACATGTTACAGTTCTTAATAATGCTTCAACACTAACAGTGGTTCTTGAGGCCACTCAGTGAAACCATTCGCTCATGTACCGAATCTGCAAAATTCTGTATTCTGTATGAAAAAAGTACATTCCCTGCTTTACACTCAGTTGGCATTTGTAAAACAAACTTTGAGCAAAACTGTAAACGCTGTTCTCTACATTAGACACATCATTTAGAAAACCCTGCCATTTAAAATCTGCAATCATTTCCCCATTACCAACAACCAACAATCATGTGTGAAAACACTTGCATAAACGAATCACTCTGTAAACAATTGCAATTGATTTCTGTGTAAAAAATACAGACTTTCAGAGACAGCCAGGAAACTCAGTGAAGGTTTTAAAGTGTTGTCACAAGCTGTTCACATATTGGCTATAACACACACACACACAGTCTCTTTGACCTAAATCACTACGCTTTCCTTTTCTTTTCCTTTTTTACGTTTTTAGCATGAAATGAAAATTGATGCTATATTTATTAAACCACCATTTCCCTCACAGCAATACGGCGAGAGGCTTGCAGTAGTCTTCTGCTTCGTGTTGGTAATGGTTTAGACATAGTTACTGATGATAGCGAGCAGTGGAGGCGCTGGGACAGTTTTGCTGTTAGCGGGTGTCATAACAGAAAGCTCAGGGCCGTTGTGAAGTGTCTCACCTTTGTGGTGCCTTTGGCGAGATCAGTGTGCTTAGAAACGGCCATGAGAAGCTTACAAAATCACTTACATCACTGCAACATGGCCAATATAAGAGCTCCCTGGCATTTATTATACTGACTAAGACAAAGTAATTGTTCACAGATTAATTTCATTACTTTCTTGTGGTATAGCTTGACAATAAACCAGATTGTTTTTTGTGTTTTGGTGGAAATCTGCTTCTCAGTACAAAACTGGTGAAACGCTATTGCTTTCTGTTCACAAAAATATAATTAATTTAAAAATAAACTGAATCTGGTGCACAAAGCGATACAAAATCAAAGCACATTTAAAGTGTTTATTGTGAACTGAGCCACTCAGAACCCTTCGTTACGAGCCGCGTCTTCACTTTACAACACACAGCTCTGCCTCAGTGGGTGAACGCGGTTTCATGTTGTTTAAAGTCCCCAAGTGAAGAAAATCAAACATGTGAAGAGAATCAAAGTTTAATGTGGCATTTTAATATGCTTTGAGACAAAGCATGTGCAAATTCATAATTCAACACCATTGCGGAGTATTTTCTCCTTAAAACTGCAGTGAACTACGACAGTCTCAAATAAAGTAACCAATCCTGTCTGCGGGTGGGCGGAGTTTAGCATATCATTACCCATGAGCCTCTGAAACAGGACAGTCTTAAGAGAAGTTGATATGAAAACTTGTGTACATTTAGTGGGTGGATTATATATGTGATGTATTTCATGATGAACCGTATGCATTTCTTCATTGAATGATGTCCAGAGCTTCTTTATGGATTCTGATTGTTAGAAGCCTCTGAGATGGAGAACGGGAACATATAGTTATCAGCTCTTTGATAGTGTAATCAAGCAAAAGGATAATCATATTAGTCACCAGCAGAGAGAACAAACCGTGTGACGTCACATGCTGTGGGATTGCAAGATGGCGGCGCCCTTGCTCCAAAAGCTGTAACAAAATGTCCTTTTTGCTTTTAAATGGTTTCATTAATTGTCTTTTTAATAAAAAATATTTATTGGAAGTGATCACTTGACTGACGGCTTCATTTCCATTATGAATGTGAGATTTTCTAAAAATTACAAATAAGTTAAATTACAAATGTGAACTTTGACATTGAAATACAAAAGATGGAAGGAAGACTTTCATGTTTTAGATGTAGATGCATTTAAATGATTATGTAAAATGTTTTGGATATTCTGTTTAATTTTGCATTTTCTTGTCTTCTAAATTAGTAAAAATAAAACGTTAGAAATGAACGTTCATTAAAAGTTTTCGTCATGCCGTTTTAAAGCTGTGTTGTAAAGTACAGACTCTGCTCATAACAATGTTTTGAGTGGCTTGGTTTACAATAAACTGCATGGGCTTTTAAAAATGTACCAAATTCAGTTCATTTTAAAATTATCTTTTTGTGGAAAAAAAGCTAGGTTTGTGGTTTTTAATAGAACATACGACAAAGTGCTGTTTTATGCAGTACAGTTTGTACTGGATTATATTTGTCTTGTGTAAGATTGATTTAAAAACCTGGTGTTTTCTGATCTACTGCAATAACCAGGATTTCCACAGTCTTGAAAAAATATGGATATATAGCAATTGTGTAATGTTCAAAATGTGATTTCTAGAACTGGAAAAGTCATGTAAATGAGCAAAAATCATGTTTATAACAAATATACATGTTTCTAGTTTTTCCAAGGTATAAAATATTTTATCAGGAAGAAAATGTTTTTTTTACAAATCCAATATAGACCATTTTAGCTTTAAAGTCCTCTTGAAATCGAAATGGAAGCTTGAGATGTTTGCCTGACTGTTGTTGATAAGTTCATGCTCCAAAACAGTGACAAAATATACATTTAGAAGATATAAGCATTCAAAACTTACAGTCTCTCACTTCCAATATGGATGAGTGATTTTGATTAAATTCCCAGGGAAAGCAAGAACTGATTAGAATGTCAATGTGTTTCTTGAATGCTTATACTTTTCAAACATGTTAAATCTAAAAGGGGAATCTGAGATGAGCAGAGATGAGCGAACACAATTCATTGATAGGACAGTAGACAAGGTTCAAGAAGGTAATAGAGCAGTGACAGACCAATCAATAGGGCCCAGCACACAATAAGAGAACAGGCTGGTCGGGATTTGAGACTGCAAAGATGTGATGCCAACGGTGGAGACAAAACAGCGGCTCAGGGGCTCGACAAGGGGCTCGACAGTTGGTAATGAGATGCTGCAGCACCAGGAGAGTCAGCAACCACTGTGGAAAGCTGGAGGGCAGGAACCAACACTCAAGACATTTTATCCAAAGCGACTTGCATTGCATTAACACACTGACATTCTAATCAATTCTTGCTCTCCTTGGTAATCGAACCCATGACCTTTTTGTTGCAAGCGCTGCACTCTACTGTTAGAACTACAGGAAAGACAAGACTCAAGACAAGATGAGGAGATAAAAAATGAGAGCAAAATACAAACTAAGACTAGGGAAAGTCAAACTGTAAAACTGAATAAAAGAAATGTAAATTCTAAAAATAAACATTAACTTGCAAACAAGAGAAAAGCAAAAGTAGTAAGTTCTAGGAATAAATGACTGGACCTAAAAACAGAGCAAAAAATAAGAATTACAATTCTAGAGAGAAGAAAAAAGGTTTGGGAGAAGTAGAACCCAAAAAAAACCCCAAAAAAACCCATAAGAAATAATAGAAAACATATTAATCCGTTCCAGATCCGTAACAATAGGAAAAAAAAAACATTTTTATTGGTTTAGACATGCACACACACACAATTATAGTTTTTACAGACAGTAGTGGCATGTGCGGAGGAGGGGGGGGGGGGGGGGTTGGTACACTGACACTTGATTCCGTATCATTACTTGCACAAACACTACGTAAGTTACGTAAACTTAAATTAACACAACTGAACTTAGCTTACGTATTTTTTTTTAGCTTTTCTATTTTATATTATTGTTTTGCTTTTTTCGATTTGTTTTCTTCCCTTTTTTTGCCTGATTACCCTCACTTTCACTTTGCGCAGATCAGTCGAAGGAGATTTGTTTTGTCTCCCTTTAAAAATAAGTAATGCACGCGTCGTGGGTGTTTCTTTTCAGCGAAATCAGAAACTTTCTGCTACATAGCCATCACTTCCTTCATTTTACTTTAAGAAATGTTTTCCTCGGGTTCACCCTCTTCCTCCAGCTCAATCAACTCCTCAGTTCACAGTTCCTCCTGATGTTCATCTGTGCTAGATGACTCACGCGGGCACTACGCCTCATGCGTTTCTTCTTCTCACTACCATCCTTACCACTCACTTCCTTATAACTCATTGCTATTATGAAGAATAATGCACAACAACGCAATCAACTCGTCATCAGCAATTACACCTCATCCTATCAGCAGGAGAGGAAGCATGTATATATAGACATGTTCGACTCACCTACAGCTCTTGACGGTTTTCGGCATCCTTCTACCACCCCAACTCCTCACACTTAATTGTTCCTATCAAAGTCAGGATACGGGGGGAGTGCTCCAGGTTCGATTTAATACCGAGCTCAGAACCCTCTCCTCGGACAGCACGCCAAATAAGCTTACCATTTACTGCTCCTGAATCATTTGTTAGCGTGAACTCGTGAAATAAGGGCTGTTTGAAATTAAGTCAACATACTGAATAATGCTGCGCATTTCGAGGCACTTCAGTGGGCTTTCAATAGAAATGCATGCTGTGAGCACAGATCATTACACAAGTTGAAATGAAAAAAGTGGAATAATAAGATTGGAGATAAATACATGGAGGCTGGTCATTCTGTTTATTACTCAAAGTTATACTTTGTGACAGACTTTTGCTTAGGTGTGACCTCTCCTACCAAAATTGAGTTTCAGCTACTGGGTGTACGATGTGCGATGCGTAGCTGACGCGGAGACACGGAGCTTCAAACAGAAAACACTTTTCTTGAAAACTAGAAATGACAACAGCACTCGAGGGTGCAAAAACTCAGGGAACTCGGAGAATCAGGAAGGAACATCCACACACACATAAACTACCACATAAACACTACAATCACCGACCAAGACCAGGAGTAACTTGAGGGTTTAAGTAAACGAGGAAATGGGGCACAGCTGTCATGATACCCTCACTAACAAGACAGGAGGGGGAAGGATCTGGGAGACACAGAGGAACCCGGATGTGACAGACACGATGAGACTGTGACACTGGGATGTTGCTTGTTAGTTGCATTTCGTGAAATGCTCCAAAAAGTGCTTTCTTGTATCACAGTTCCTCTGTAGCAATTCTAAAATAAAATATGGATAGAGATAACAAGCGATTGTGAATGTCTCTTTGGAGAGTCGAACACGTCTGAAGATTAGATGTTTAAAGTTGCTGATAAACACCCAGGCAATTAGAAACGCGTCATTGAGAGTTAAAGCATTCTTAGAGGGAAGCACCCGTTTCCAGACAATAGCCGACAACAGAAGACTTTTGGCTATGATCTCATACTGTGTGCTTTTGTTCTAATGTTTGTTTATATAATCTCCACCTCTTCTATCCTCAAGCTTCCAACATTATTTTCACGGCTTTTAGCGGAATAAGTTTGTGTATGTATTGCACCACTCGCCTTGTGTCGTACATCAACAGCGATTGACTTAACAAGCTTCATTCTCTTGGATTATCAATGCAACACGTTACTAGTGCCAGCTAATTATGGGGCCTTAGGCACCACCTGTTCAGTTCCGATTAAAATTCATTTGCATATATTTAGATATGAAGCTAGATGAGATAAAATACACTGAAAATGTAATGCAAACAATGGAAGTGAACAAATACAATGTTTAATCTTTATCTTATCTCCTCCTTAAGGATTTATAGTGGACCATTTAATTTATTTGGAAATTCATCAAGTCATTCACTTTTTAGAAGGAGTTGGAAGATAACCTTCAACATCAGAAAAGCAGAACGGTTACAGACACATTCAGTATCTCTTCCTAGACACTGAATGTGTGTGTGCTTTAGTGGGATCATCTTCAACCTATTGGATCTTATTGTTCTGTGTGTTTTGACATTTAGCCATCGATCGATCAAAAAGTAAACTGATCTCCTTAGTCATAAGTCACTTTGGATAAAAGTGAATAAAAGTAAATGTTAAAATGACCACTAGACAAAAGTTCACCTCTTATGCCTGCAAACTTCAGATATTTGGCAACAGCAATTGACAAAATATTCTTATTGACTGCTGATTTTTGCTAAAGCCCATTCACACCAAGAACCATAATTATATTAGCGTTTACACCAGCGGACAATAAAAATCAGTTTATTATAAGCACGTTACAGTTCTGTGATCTGTCTCTTTAAAAGCTCAAGCTCTGTCTGATCGTTGTCTGTTGGATTCTGATTGGCTGTCATTGTTTTTTTGTCCTTCAACTGGTAAAATTTGTTCTGAAAGTGATTAAAACTGTATCACTCCTCTCTGCCGTTATCATATTAGTTGTGGTGTGTACTGTGTTGTTCTTTTCGGAATGATCTTTAAGGCTATATCTTTAATATTGTAGTTATCCTTGGTGTGAAAGGACCTTAAGAAGTCTGTGGGTGTGTTCACACTTGGCATAGTTTGATTTGCTCTGCCAGTGCGGTTTATTTGAACAAGTGTGAACACTGCTATCTGAACCCTGGTGCCACCAAACAAGCAGACCGAACTAAGTGTGAAAACACCCTATATTTATTTCTTAGGTAATGACCTAAGAAATATAGGCTGTAAAAGACAAAACTTTTTTTTTTACAAAACTTACATTTGTAAAGAATTATTATTATTTTTTTGCTGGAGCATGTCAAGTCAAGTCAAGTCACCTTTATTTATATAGCGCTTTTTACAATGTAGATTGTTTCAAAGCAGCTTTACAGGAAAAACAATATAAACAAAGTTTGTTTGGCTGAACAGAAGCCCCAAAAGAGCAGCTGAATCAATACAATTGATGAATTTTAAGTGTTAAGTTTCCCCAACTGAGCAAGCCATAGGCGACAGCGGCAAGGAACCAAAACTCCGGCAGGTGACGTAACGAATGAAGAATAGAATGGAGAAAAAACCTTGGGAGAAACCAGGCTCAGTCGGGGGACCAGTTCTCCTCTGGCCAAAGCCAAACAGTGCATGATTATTATACAACAATTCAAGTCCAATATGAAGTCCAATTTGGTCCGGTTAGAGATGGGTTCATGATCGTCACAGGGGAGGGTCCAGTAGAGTCACGGTCTCCGCAGACACTTCAGGGCAGTGCTGTGCTCGTGTCCAGGTCCTTCATCTGATCTGGATACGGCCCGAATCCGGCTGACCACGGTAACCTCGGGATAAACAGAGACCAATATCAGCGTAGATGCCATTCTTCTTCTGATGTATCGAGTACATCAGGTGTTATGGGAATGTTCCCGGTTCCGGCTTATCTAAATTATGCAGCCTAACAATCATTTTACATGATTTGGATTAAAAGTGTATGTATAATGTGTTATGTGTATGCCAGGTTGAAGAGATGTGTTTTTAGTCTACATTTAAACTGACAGAGTGTGTCTGCTTCCCGAACTGTAATAGGAAGACTGTTCCAGAGTTTAGGAGCTAAATAGGAAAAGGATCGACCGCCAGCAGTTGACTTTGATATTCTAGGTATTATAAGCTGGTCAGTATTTTGGGATCGCAATAGACGTGAAGGACTATAATGTGTTAAGAGATCGCTCAAGTACTGGGGAGCTAAACCATTTAATGCTTTGTAAGTAATTAGCAAGATTTTAAAATGTATTCGGTGTTTAATAGGAAGCCAGTGCAGGTTTGACAGAACTGGGCTAATATGCTCATACTTCCTGGTTCTAGTAAGAACTCGAGCTGCTGCATTTTGGACCAGCTGGAATTTGTTTATTAAGCGTGCAGGGCAACCACCTAGTAGAGCATTACAATAATCTAGCCTTGAACTCATGAACGCATGAACTAACTTTTCCGCATTTGTCTTAGATAGCATATGTCGCAATTTAGATATATTTTTAAGATGGAAGAACGCCGTTTTACAGATGCTAGAAACATGGCTTTCAAATGAAAGATTGGTATCAAATGTGGGAATCAATCTCATGATTGCCCAAGAAATGTAGTAACGTGGTGAATTAATATGGAACTTATCTGATATCTCACTCACTACACTAACATGCTTCAAAATGCTTAACCAAATGTTCAAACGTGAGATCCCTATAAATCTAAAACTAAAAACACACATTTTATAAAATGATCTTTTGGGGATTTCTTTTGCCTTTATTTGACTTGACAGAATACAGACTGGTGTAGGTTTGTTTTATTTTTTATCTATATGTCTATTTTTTATAAAAATGTGTCTAAATATTTGTAATATTTAATATTAATAAATAAATATTAGTATATACAATTTTTATAATATCTATGTGTATAAAACATTTTTTAATGAAGTTAATGTATTACACTTCCTCTGTTGGCCAAGAGTGTCTTTCCTGGAAGATTTGAGAAAATTTGAGAATTTCCTTTCTGCATTGGCTAGTCCTTCAGCCCTTCAGTTCCTTTGGTTCGGGCCAAATACCGAGCTCGGAGCCCTCTCCTCCGACAGCACGCCAAATACGCATACCATTTATTGCTCCTGAATCATTTGTAAATGTGAACTCGTGAATTAATATTTCTAGTATTCCTGTTGCTGTCATGTTCATCAATAACTCTTCAATAACAATTTCTGCTCTTGACTGAACGTTTTACTACTTTAATTGTAAGCATGAATCTGTATTTTTTCTTTACAATGTTATTTTACATTTGCTAATTTTAATTTCTGTAGTATTTCTTCCCTTTATCATAACCTACTGTTACCCAAATGAAAAACTTAAAGCTGTGATTATTTCATAACTCTCTTTATTCTATTGCATTTATTTGTGCTGTTGTTTATAATTTGTTTGTTTGTTCTTATTTTATTATAGACATTGTACTTGTAAATTGTTTATGAAAAAACTTTGCGTTGAAGAAAAGTCGATTTTTGTTTATATATGCTGTTAATTATAGTTCGGAATCTGCATAAATCTGTATCTCGGCTGGTCAATAGCAAAAAAATTGTAAATCGGAATCAGCCAAGAAATTGTAAGCAGTGGATCTCTGGTTTTGCCATTGGCCCTCAATATTTTTGATCAGTTTTCAGAAGTTCAAAATCGCTATCATTGGTTGGTAAAGCGTAATGTTTATATTGCCTACCTCATTAATTATTCTAATATAAATAAATTAATATTGGCAAACTTCAAAATATTGCCAAATTTAATTTTCTATATCCACGAGTGATGGTGTTTCTGATCAAAAGACATCCCGAATATTGAACTGCAAATAATCAGGATAGCAGGAGACATCAGAATCAGAAATCAATGTAATGGAAATGCCAACAACGTCATCTGTGAGAGAATATCACTGATCAACTGAATGATTTTTGGTCTCAATGTGAATAATACACAAGGCTGTTGTTGGGCTGTGCAGAAACTTGTGAACTTTGTTTAGTGACGTCATCATGTGTTTTGGGAAAACTGAAGTGTGAGCCGTGTTAGTCACGGTGCCTTTTAATAGCTGTTTTTGATTTAGAAATTATTTACATGCATAGTAATATTTTTGTGTATTTATGTGTAACTATTTATTTCAATACATTCATGATTACTGTGATTTAAAGGGTCTTAATGACTCTGAAAAAACATGTTTATTGAAAGACAACAACTCTCTCTCTCATTGTTAAGTTGAGTTTACTGTCCTCCTACGGCACGGGACAATATATAAAACATATGTAAAAATGACAAAACCACAAAAAATTACTAAAACTATAAAATTAAAAATAAAACAAAAAAAATGAAATGTAAGTATCCTGCAGAGAGGACAGCAATGAGCCTCACATTTACCATGGAAAACTTCTGTATGAAAAATTCTTTGTCTCTCTTTGACCTAATAATTTAGCTTAGAGTATATACTTGTGAAATTACATTACATCCTTGTTCAAAGGTCATATAAGGATAGTAAACATTTACATTTACTTGCTTTCTCCTAACACTAATATTGAAATTAGCCATGTTAGTAAATTGATATACAATATCTCTTCGATTAAATGCAATACTTTATTTGTATATAGTTTTTTTTGTTAGCATACTTGGTTGCCCTTGGCTGACAAAAACACATCCCCAGCCTTGTAATTAGGAAGTCAATCTTTATTAATGATTAATGCTTCAGTATTTTATTTATAGAAACAAACTTTTAGAGAATCATTTTATCATTGTCAGCTTCATGATATATAATGGTGGCTATGACTTGTTTTACATTGTAATATTGATACATTGTTCTCGTCATGCACTCATGCACTTCATAATTATGCAGCTATCATTACTGTTTCTGTCTTTCTCTGTGTATAAAGCAAGACAAGCGTAACACCATAATCCTGTGATATAAAAACATTTTAAAAGATTCACAACAGTGCTTTAGCCAGCCTTACACAAACAAATTTCCCTAACACTGTGGACTGAGATAGAGATCACTGATAAGATGCTTGAATCAAGCCTCCAGCTTACTTAAACACTTGTTTATTCTTTTATTTTCAGGCTTGCATTGCCATAGCAATGATTGCCACAGGCGGGGTGATAACGGGGCTTGCGGCATTGAAAAGACAAGACTCTGCCCGGTCTCAGTATCATCTGCCAATCCAGAGCCCAGCTGCTGCACCTGAGAAGAAATGCACCAAGCGTAAACCTAGAGCTGATGTGGTGGTGGTGAGAGGGAAGATCAGACTGTATTCAGCCTCAGGATTCTTCCTAGTTTTGGGAGTGCTGATCCTTATGGCAGGCATTGCAATGGCTGTTCTTGGGTACTGGCCTCATGAAGACCACCAGAAGACACCAGAAAGCAAGTCATCCGTGAACAATACGCAGGTTGGCCAAGAGCAGGCGGGCTCCATTGCGCAATTCTTGGAGCAGCACCTGCATTCCGAGAAGATGAAAATGTTGGGTCCTTTCACCATGGGGATTGGGATTTTTATCTTTATCTGTGCTAATGCCATCTTACATGAGAACAGGGATCGTGAGACAAAGATTATTCACATGAGGGACATGTACTCGACCGTCATAGACATTCACAGCCTGCGGATTAAGGAGCAGAGGTGTACGAATGGAGCTTATGTGGGTCCCTACACAGACACAGAGATCCGTTCCTTCGGTCTGGACAGCCAGTTTGCCTCACGGCTCGCAGCAAACACACTAATGTCCTTCTCCGGTCTGGATGGTGATGTCCGGTTCTCCCACAGGACCAGCTCGGCTGAGGATGACGAGGGTCTAATAAGTGAGGCCCGAGGTGGATTTGGCCTGTTGTCGCCTACCTACAGGGATCGTTCTGAGTGTGTCTTTGGGTTCCAGGATGAGGGTGGTCGTCGGTGGGAGGACAAGCGTGGCGCTCTCAAGAAATGCCAAACACGCTCCATCGTTTCCTCTTCCATCAGCGCCTTCACCCTGCCTGTCATCAAACTCAACAACTGCGTCATCGATGAGCCTGACATCGATAGCATCACGGAGGACTTAGAGCAGAACAGGGTCCAATCCAGACCTCCATCAATGGAGTCGTTAACAGTCCCTGTTCCCAATGTCGCCAAAGCCTTCAAGCCTCCGGGCGTCCAGCTGCTCCGGAGCAATTCAGCCTCCGAATCCCATACCACCACATCTTCCTGTTCCTCACTGTCTCCTGGGTCTGCCAGTGGTAGGTTCCTGTCACCAGGAATGGCACGTAAAGACTTTGGCTCCAATAGCTCCCTTCATATTTTGTCAGCTCATTCCAAATCTTTGGATTTAGAGAGAGTGCCCAAAATGCTGACTGTCCAGCCCGAACAGCGGAAACACCCGAGTTGGCCCAGATTGGACCGCAGTACTAGTAAAGGATACACTAAACTGGAGAACAAAGAGGACCCTATGGACAGGCTTATAGTGCCTTCAGTGGCCTTGAAGAAGGACTACACTAAAAAGGAGAAACTTCTTATGATCTCCAGGTCTCACAATAACTTGAGCTTTGAACATGATGAATTTATGAGCAGCAATCTGAAGAGAGGCACCTCAGAGACCAGATTTTAAAACTGAGCTAGTGTTAAATATCAATCCACTGGCTTTTGGCCTTCACAGTACGCCTGCAATACAGAGGAACGTTTCTGAATTTTTTTTATGTGGAAATGTACAGTTCAAAGTCTCAAGGCCATTCAATAGAAAACTTAGGGAGTTGTGTAGCTATTTTTGTTCTTTCACTAGATTTTCACCATGAATTTGAAACACAAAAATTGAGCTGTAATGGTAAATAAAAGTATGGCTAGAACAAACAATTCAGTAACTAACAGGTTAGTGCAGCTTGTTGTTTGTGTTTGTATTGTTTTTGTTCTTATTCAGACACAATCTATTGTCTATTTGAGTAAAGTGTATGTGTTGTACCAGCACTGCTAGTTATTTTACTTTAAATAATTTATTTAAAATACACAAACACCAATATTTTTGAAGCGACTTATCCATGTATAATTTATCTGTTTCTCAGAATAAACACAACCTTTCCAGATAACGTCTTGTTTTACATTAATTCCTAACAAGCATCATTTAATTTACCTTTAACTGGGTCTATTATAACACTCTTATTAACAGGATAACCATTCTGTCATCATTTTCCTTTCATCTTGTTCCTCACACATGGATATCATGATACTTTTTTCAGTGGAATTTTCACACGACTCTTCAAAGTTATACGGTATATGTCAAAGTGCCTGTGAGAAGAGCGTGTTCATCTAGGGCAGATCTAGGAGGATCACTGAATGTACTGCCAAAATCTGCTCCCAGTCAGAGAAGATCCATCTGGCATAATATGACCAGTCAGGGTGTGACTTTCCATCCTGTTTCCATGGAAATCAAAGATACACCATATTACAGCTCATGTTTGGTTATATTCTCCAGGATTCAGTCACACACATCCACAATTTGTTATTGCTTGGTGGCAGTGCATCATAACATTACACACTTACAAGAAACATCTGTAATAACAACCAGGTTATTTTCACGGATTCTACACTACCACCAGCTGTGTTGACACGGAGAAGAGAACGGTTGCCCAATCGTGGTCCTGGACACCAAATTCAGACATCGAAGGCCCTGTTTCACACATCACACCAGTCCTTAGGTCCTTGCACTGGCTTCCAGTTACATTTAGAATTCATTTTAAAGTACTGTTACTTGTTTATAAATCACTCAATGGCCTAGGACCTCAATACATTGCAGATATGCTCATAGAATATAAACCTAACAGATCACTAAGATCATCAGGATCAAGTCACTTAGTAATACCCAGGGTTCACTCAAAGCAAGGAGAGTCTGCTTTTAGCTGTTACGCCAGCCGCAGCTGGAACCAGCTTCCAGAAGAGATCAGGTGTGCTCCAACAGTAGCCACATTCAAATCAAGACTCAAAACACATCTTTTTACCTATGCATTTGCAGATTGAGCACTGTGCTATGTCCGAACTGTTTGCATTTTATTTTATACGTATTATCTTTTTATTCTTTTAATCATTTTTAATGTTTTATTTTTATCATTCTTCTTTATGTAAAGCACTTTGAATTACCATTGTGTATGAAATGTGCTATACAAATAAACTTGCCTTGCCTTGCCTTGATTACTCCTGGTATTAAGATGTATTTGGGTCAATTGTTTACCGTTTTTTCCTACATATATCCCGCACCCATAGATTGATTTACTTTTTTGTGTAAGGTCACATTTCGAATTTCGAATGTTGCCGCATGACGTCAATTATCATAACTGTTCAGCTCGGTACACAGTGCTTGTGCACGAGATTCACACAATAAGAAAACAAACACAAGTCAGAATCAGAAGAAAAAGAGAGAGCAGTGTCTCCCGCTGTGCAGCAGCTCGTCCCTTAAGAAGCGATTCTACAGGTGTTGATCATCGGATGAGATGAGAAGAGCCCGCCCTCATGCAGCACAGCCAATCACGTCTTCCTGCATGATTGACAGGTCAGACAGCCTATCAGTGCCAGCTGTCAGAGTGACAGTACAAGCGCCAGAGACAACAACCCTCACAAGAAAGAAAAACAGAAAGAAAATACTGCAAAAAAAACCTATATTGAACAAATATATTGAAATATTATTATGTGTAAAAAATGTGTGATATAGCCTGCACCCTTATATAACCCTGCGGGGTTTGTAAAATCTGGTATAACACCGCGGGTTATAATATGGAAAATGCGGTACAAGTTGACAATGCTAAATACAAGTGTAAGGGGGTGTAAAGTGTTTTGAGCTTGTCCACTTTCACTTCCAGGGGTTTGTCAAAAACATATTATACCTGATTGCTTTCCTAGTGTAAACGCTCATGTGGTCGAATGTGTTCCAACAGCCACTAAAAGACTGTCTGCTCTCCGTCTACTGACCTAATGACCAAACATGATGGGAAGAGCGATGTCGGCTGGAGACCCAAGTTTGGTTTGATGAGGAAAAACATTCCAATCACAATGTTCTCTCACCATTCCTGATTTCTAACACACACTCACACTGTTCGGCTGTCAAAGCAGAAACTAAAGCTGCTGCTCTTCTTCTTTTTTCTCATTGTCTCTGGGCGAGATTGCATGTAAATTGAATGAGTTTATTTTGTCCATGAGATTTGTAAAAGCCAATATATTTACCCTCCCATTGAAGAAATCAGGACAGAAGTGGTTGAAAGTGGACAAAAGAGACAGATTAAAACCACAATTAAACAGGAATGTGTCTCCCTTGTCCACTTGTGATCTGATTGACCAAATGCATCTGAATAGCATGTGGAAACAGAGCCAAAATGTGCAGCATTAGGGTTTTTCAGGAGCATCATTGGGAAATACTGCACAGTGTCTTTATTTTTTGCTGTGTCAAATTTCAGATTTTATTAAACAGCAAATGTGTTGTCATATGCCATGCATCATCGAGCTGTTTGATAGCAAGAAATGAATAAAGAAAAATTATTTCATTACCATTCTTTTAATGTCAACCTTTGACGTTTTCTCTTTTTTAACTACTATGACAGAGATAATTAGAGTTGTCTCTTGGAGAGAAGAACCTTTGTTTGCTTGCGTGTCTCATTAAGGTCCTGTCTTACCGACACCCGCTGTGACTGGGGTTTCAGAATCTCACCATAGCAACACAAGAACCCCTGCCAGTTAGCAAAGTGACGTCAAAGACCCTCACAATGGAAACACCAGCTGCAAAAAGGACAACTTGGACATCTGGACAGACTCGGGATTCATCACAGCAGAAACATTCATGCTATTCATTAGTAGCAATTCTATATATAAAAATATAAATAAATACCCATTTGATGGGGATATCTATACATATTGCATCTGCATCTTTTTGTGATGACTCAAAAATATAACACTATTTTCAACAAAAAAAAAGTCTTAAGATGGATATAATATATATCATATAAAATAAAGCTGACTAATTCAGTAGACTCAATGAATTATGTAACACCAAGAAAACAGCAACAACTGTATTTCATGACAAAAATCTGTTTCTGTAATGCATTTCAAACAGTACGAGAACAGTCAGTTAAATCTCAATGGAAAGTCCACATAAGCACTTCCTTTTGTGCACAATTTTGTACATGAAATTATTTTCATCACGAATGAAATTAATTTCAAAAGACGAATGTACTATTTAAAATACACATATAACAGAAAAGAAAATTGCTGAAAAAGAAGCACCGAGCATTTTGAGACAAATTCACCAAAAGAATTACATACAAAGAAAAAACACATGAAGTGCATAATTGTTACTGTAAAAAATGAACTGACCACTAAAATCTCAAAGCAGCGAACCAGTTTTTAATTTAATTTCATGTTCATATAACATTCCAACTGCAAAACACCGTTGTTACAAGACAACACATGCTTGTCTTGACACCAGAACAAAACTTTGTCCCAGTTACACTCAACATATCTGAGATTGTGCATTATTTTTCAAATACTGAAAATCCCCAACACAGGGACACAATCCAGGTCAAGCCCAACTCAACGGAGAGTTTGAATCCTGATCACGCTACACTGTTTCAATATTTTATCACCGTGTAAATATTTCAAGCTGAAAGCACTCTTGTCTGAGCAGGTTTCTTATGGATTCTGAGTATATTGTGCACAAACATACAGTTACTACCCTTTCTGTGTAGGGGTGTAGCATATCAAAAAGGAACATTATTAACCCAGGTGTGCTCTCTACTGGACCGAAATATAGCATCAGACCTGCAGCAGACAAGGTGCATGCCAAGGGCTCTGTTGAATGTTGAAATAAATATCGCACCTCTTTCATTAACTCATGCTTCCTAAGGTTAACCAGATAAGGATGTTGCTTAACAAGTCATGTCGATGTCATGATGAATGACTGGGAACCTATTAATCAGATAATCATATTAGTTTGTGGAGAGATGAAAGAAATAAGCTTCAAAATGATTGAGAACAGCTTGAGGTGTTCTTGAGGTGCTCACAGATGCTCATAACTAAGCCATCCTGGATATTAAAAGTCAGTTTCACTCATTTTGTCCTTAAGTGAGTCCGGACCAAAAAGATCTAGCCTCCAAAGGGGAATTTTAAACACTGAGTAAAACCAGTACAGAGTCTCCTGGCTGGAAACTGCGGTTCAGGCTCTTGTGATCAAAATGGGATTTTATTTTGGCTTGACAGATGACTTCTAGGTAAGTTGCAGGCTTGGTGAAGTCTTTCACGAAAGTTGCTGACATAATCTAGCACAGACACCAGGCTCAGGTTCACAGCCAGCAGCTGTTTTCAGAGCAGCTTTAGAGGGCCTTTCATGGGTATGGTTAAACACCAGTTCTTCTGAACTGAACCCTACTGACTCTTATTTCATGTCCCTGACGGCAAACATCAGCAAGAGTAAACGCTCAACCCACGCTTTCTCAGACTGTACATAAAATGCCTGTAGCAGTAACTTAAGAGTCTGATGAAAGCCCTGCCTGAAACTCTGGGTTGTGTTCAGGATTCCCGATCTCTATATTTCTTTCCCAGAGGAAGTCCAGACAATATTTTTCCATCGGGGCAGCTGCAGTACTTTGTAAAAGAAAAAATCTTAAACAGTCAAAATAGTCATCAAAGACAAGAATCTTGGGCCCTGATAGCCTTTTTTAAGAATCTTTACGAATTTTTTAAAAATATTTCTAGAGGTTAGATCAGATGCTTTATCAGGCAATTTTTATGCAATTTTTATTTTGACAGCCACATGAATGCCACATAGACCTTGGGACTGAGTAAACGCACTGGGGGCTGCAGGTTTACCTCTTCAGATAAGGATGGGCCATTTTTGGATTTTGCTCAAAGTAATAAACTACAAAAAAAACAACTACATAATCTAATAAGCAAAAATATCAACAATGTTTATTATGAAATGCTCTTAATATGCTGATTAATAATACTAAATATGAAGGGGGAAAAAACATCTAAGGCCACGTCCACACGAAGCCGGTGCATTCCCTATCCGATCATAAACACGGCGTCGGCGCAAGAAATATCAGCGTCCACATGAGACCACTAAAACAGACTGAACACGGTGTAGTATATATGCCAGACCAGTATGGGGCGCTGTAATTCTGCCACAGATAATACACTATACACAGAGAAGAAGACTTTGAGCATGCGCATTGTTGTTGCTGTTCAGTGTTGCCAGATTGCTAGTTACCTTTTGGTTACGTCCGATCGGGAAAAAATTTATTGGGCTGGTTGATAAAATTTGGGATGGTTTTTGATGTATAAAATCACTCAACATTTTTCATAATTTATAAGAGTACGCACTTTGGGCTGGTATTTTTTTAAATGGGAGGGTTTTAAGCTGTAGTTGGGCTGGAAATCTTCAGTACAATCTGGCAACACTGTTGCTGTTGCTGTGATGAGTTCATCGGATCATAAAAAATATACGGATTGGCCGTCCACACGAGACCGCAAGGGTGTCGGATTCAGATATATCCACTTTGGGACCCGGTTTCAAAAGAGAGCGGATTCAGTCTCCCAAACCACCGGATCCGTGTGGACGGAACGCCAATCCGATAAGAAATGTATGCGGATACAGTGATCCGCGTCTCCGTGTGGACGGGCCCTAAAGGTGCCACACATTAGTTTAGTTATGTGAGGGATCTGTCACATCAGTTTCGGTTCCTAGTGTCTTGGTTGACAGAGCTCTGACACTGCTGCCTTGTCAAGTCTTTGTGAGAGCGCGTATCATTTGTGTTGTGCGTAGCTAGTTGTTTCATAATTTCTTGTGAACAAGATGCACATCTGCATTTTTGCATGCATTTGTTCGTGTCTTGTTGGCATCAGCCCCGCCTTCCCTGTTCTCATAATTATTCCCGGCCATTTCTGATCACCCCCGTTCCTCATGTGCCTATTTAATCCCCTTGTGTTTGCAGTCTGTTGTCGTGTTGTTGTCAGAATTCGTTTGCTTGGTCTTTTTCCTGTGTCAACTGTAGCCATTCCATCCGGTATTTTCCTTTGACTTAGTTATGTGTTTCATGGTTTATATAGCATTCTGTTTTCCCCCTGGGGCAGTTTCTTTTGCATTTCTGTTTATTTTACTTATAAATAAATATTCTTTACCTGCACGGGAGTCCTCCCTTTCTGATTCGTGACATAACGACACAACCTGCAAGGACTCTTCTCCTTCCTGCTTCTCTAGAGTGCAGACGTGTCTTCCCTCTGCTCTGCTATGCTCTTGCTCTTGCGCTTAGTATTCTGTCTTTTTTGTCTCTTTTTTTCTGACCTGCCGCTTGCTGGACTCCTGAAAATTCTGAAATGGATTTATATATGATTGGATTACTGATAGCGGCGTTCCTATTCTTTGGCTTTGGGATTACCCTGACCTATCGAAAGATTGGTAAGACAGCTGCAAGCAAATTCACCGAGCCGCTGTCTGAAATGAAGAAATGCCTCGAGGCCGTGTCTGACCGTTTGAAGGGATTAGATCATAGAGTGATACAGATTGAGGAACTGAATCCTAATCTATGCAAACTGAACCGTAACAACGCAGTCCGGACAGAGAGTCAGATCGGTCTTACTTACGGACTGTAACCGGTCTGGCCATGAGGCTGGACACGGTGCGGAGGACCAGAACTGATTGATTGACTGATTATGATCCGGACAAATTACCGAAGATCAAATGGATTATTAAAAAAAGGATTTGTATTTGCATTTCTCGGCTGGGAAATCAGCATGCAGCCTGGTCTCTCTTATCTCCCTTCAGGGACAAAGCCACAGAACTGAACTCAAAAACATCTTCATGTTTTGGCTATATTCTCTCTCAACATCCATCTGCCTGTCCTGTCCTTATTTGACCTTATCTATCTCCCCCCCCCCCCCCAAACTCCACTGAAAAAAATCCCAACATGTGACCTCGTGTGCTGTGCATGTTAAACTGCAATGTGTGATGTACAATGTGACGTTTTGTTTTTGTTGCGTCTGCTATGTATGCTTGCTAAACTGCACTCATTTCTGGAGACAAGTTGGCGCTGCAAATGGCTGCCTCTGTGTTGAGCTCTTCAGTGATTGTTTTTGGTTTGTGTCAGGGTTTTGCAAGAGAGAGGACCCAAACACCGAATGACAAGTGAAGGGGTTTTATTAACACGACTGAAGACAAGGCACAATGGGGTAGTGAGGCATGAAAGTTTAAGAGGCACGGCTGGGTTACCGAGGCTGGGTTAACCGAGACCAGAATGACAGACTGACGGGTTAGGAGAGGCAGCACCAACAGGGAGACCAAGCAGGAGCACGCCAGACCACAAACTTCTAGATCTCTGACTAGATCCCAGACAAGCTGCCAGGTAGAGTAGGAGGTCTCAGGGTGCAGGACAGGGCAGGAACAGACACCAC
Organism: Rhodeus uyekii; assembly: GCA_037043235.1. Lineage (NCBI taxonomy): Eukaryota > Metazoa > Chordata > Actinopteri > Cypriniformes > Acheilognathidae > Rhodeus > Rhodeus uyekii. Next base: position 102,340 of record JAWRVZ010000541.1, read on the forward strand.
TCACAACAAACAGACAACAAAGCAAGACAAGAGAGATTATTGTAAAAGAGACATGATGTAACGTCAAACCGGAAGCAACTAATATGGAAACAGAATTACGAAATAAACAACAACCTTGAAAACAGAAGACTAAACAAAAGAACTTTGCAGGAAGAATATAAGTTAATCAATAGCGCAAAAGAAAAGAACAAAGAGATCAACAAAAGGCAAGAACTAGCTAGAACAAGGCTAGAGAAAACACCAAAATAATTGTAAGGAAACACTAGAACTAGAGACAAGGAAATATTCACAACTAGACAAGATTTTAGACTGAAAACAGATTCTGGTAAGCAAACAAGACCATACCATGAAGTACACAAAACGAACCAGCAAGGACACGAGGGAAAGGAGCACAATATAAAGGGAGCAGAGCACATGAGGGACAGGTGAACACACTCAGTAAACGAGGACTAGACAAGGGGGCATGGTAACTGGAAATGAGGAGGTGGAACAAGAGGACCACATGGCAAACTTGAACAAAGACAAAGCCATGTGCTCAAACACAACACAAATAGGCAAACATTAAACAAAGACAAGACAGACAAGATGGTCTGGGTAGGATCCTGACAGTTTGTTTGTTCATGTTGTGTTGTATAGGGATGTGGAAATGAGGCTTCATGAAGCACTGAGGCTTCACCCTGACTGTTTCGGGAAAAGATTCGAGGCTTCGCGAGTGTCATGAACAGCGCCATCTGGTGCTTATTTAAAATAAAGCAGGCAGAAGCCTGTGAAAGAAGCTGTCAGATGAAGCAAACACAACACACTCCATCGTTTCAATGCTATGTGTACAAATAAAAGCTTTACGTTGTGTTTAATGTATCCAGAACAAAATAAAAATAATTTACCCATAAAGTGTGACAGTAAAATATAATATGAATTTATATGATTCAATAAGATCTAACATAGGCTTACTCTCTCTCTCTCTCTCTCTCTCTCTCCCTCTCTTTCTCTCTCTCTCTCTCTCACACACACACAATAAGGACATTCTGGGATAGGATCATTATGAGCGTGTGTCCGCGTGAGAGATCTATCTCTCACCTATGATCGCAGTACATCCACGATATCATCCTAAAGCAGAAGGATGTTATCAAGAATGTAAATCCTTCCAAGTGCGTGACGATCATATCGAAGTTATGTTCGAATATAAATTATGAGATGAAGAGGCTTCTGTTGTTGTGGATAAAGGAGAAGCAGATTTCCCATGACAGGTATTTCGTTAAAATGTCTGCGTCAAGTGAAAGTGAAAGTGGGGGTAGTCAGGCGAAAAAAGGTAAGAAAAGTGATCAAAAGAATACAAATCGAAAAAATCAAAACATTAATATACAATAGAAAAGTTTAAAAAGAAATACGTAAGTTAAGTTATGTTACGTGTACGATACAGAATCAAGTGTCTCCATACACCCCCCCCCCCTCTCCGCACATGCCGCTGTCTGTAAAAACTTATAATTAAAACCACATTTTACTTGATATCACACATGTATCACACTGATATATATATATATATATATATGTGTGTGTGTGTGTGTGTGTGTGTGTAATGTATTGATTCTATATATTACATATTTTGACTCTCCTCACAAAACCATCAACAAGGACTCGTTAAGGAAGATCTGGGGGTTTGAAGTTTCTGACACGCAAAGTGAAACGCGCACTTGATTTGACAGAAAGTGAGGCTTCGTTTGTCATCGATCACGTGACTCGGGGAAACCAATACACACCCCGATACAGCGCTTCATTTCAAATTGTGTCACATGAGCGATACGCGCATCGAAGCTTCAGTGTCATACGTAACATCACTAGTGTTGTAAATGTGCACTGGAAGCTTGAGCACTAAGACGAATTCCTTATTTGTGCAAGCACACTTGGCAATAAAGCTCTTTCTGATTCTGATTCTGACTCAGCAAGGAAGGATTTTATTTTCTATTTTTTGTTTTGTGTCCTGGAATCGTTTATCATGGGCTCCACCTGTCTCCCATGTTTCTCATCCATCCCGACCGCCCTCCAGCAAATGTTCCATAGAATTAACTCACAATACTTCCATCAGTTGGGGACCGATGTGAGAGAGTTGGCATGCACCTTTTTAATCAAGATGGACGATTTGGACTATACTGAGAGTTTTCTGGGAGTTTGACAAGCTGGAGAGCCTAGTTTTTGGGACTTTGTCTATCACACCTTTCACCTAAGGGAAAGGGAATCCATTTCAAAACCGAAGTCTGCACCTACGGACCGCCCCACTGCACCCTCTGCGGTCAAAAGAAGCCCCAGTCCACCTAGGACATAGAAACGGAGGGGGAGTAGGAACAGGACATTCCCAGAGCCTGGTCAAACTTGGACTTGTTCTCTGTGTTGGCTGGCCTGCATGCGTGGTGGACACACGGGGGGGCCGTCCCAGAACCGTCACTGCCAGACCCATCGGCCTTCCCACAGCCGTCGCTGCTGGACCCGCCAGCCGTCCCAGAACTATGGCTGCCCATCCTGCTGGGCGACCCTGAACTCCTGTAGCCCGAACCGCCGGCCGAGCCTGAACTCTTGCTGCTTTAACCTCCGGTCCTGCCTAACTCGCCGGCAGATCCTGAGCTCTTGCTGCCTGACCTACCGGCGAACCCTGAGCTCTCATTGCTTCAAAACTTGCCTTATCCCACATTTCTGGATTACATTTACTCATTTAGCAGACGCTTTTATCCAAAGCGACTTAAAATTTGAGGAATATAGAGGCCATTTGTCCAAAGGATACAAAAACACATAAGAGCGCTTACAATACAAAGTTTCAAACATTTTGAACACAAGTAGCACAAGCATGGGGAATAGAGAAAAGGATTTTTTTTAGTGTGTGTGCGCGTGTGTCATGTTAGGTGCTCATGGAAGAGGTGCGTTTTGAGTAGTCTTTTAAACTTCGACAGGGAATCTGCATTCCGGATGAGGGCAGGGAGGGCGTTCCACCAGCCGGGGGTGGTGAATGAAAATGTTCTTGTGATCGTTCTTCTACCCCTCTGTGATGGAACCACGAGTCGTCGCTCGTTGATCGATCGAAGGTTTCTGGTAGGTGTGTAGAGTTGTACCAATGAATGCAAGTATGAAGGTGCTGAGTTTGTGTAAGTTCTGTATGCAAGAGTCAGTGCTTTGAATTTGATGCGTGCTGAGAGAGGGAGCCAGTGTAGTGAGATGAAGAGTGGTGTGACATGAATCCTTTTCGGTTGGTTGAATACCAGACGAGCTGCTGCGTTCTGGATGAGTTGAAGGGGTTTGATTGCACTTGCAGGAAGCCCAACCAGAAGAGCATTGCAGTAGTCCAGTCTGGAAATGACCATGGCCTGCACCAGAAGTTGCGTAGCTTGCTCAGTTAGGAATGGCCTGATCCTTCTAATCGAGTCTTTCATTACATTTCATATGCATCTTACTAATTCTGCAACACCAACCCCTCTTCCAGTCACTTTCAGGCGTAACCTGCGCTCTCTCTCTCCTTCTCATTTCTCCTCTATCGTCTCATCCTCTCTTCCCTCTCACAAACAGTTCTCAACTCTGGATGTGAATACTGCAACAGATACCTTATGTTCTACTCTAACTTCTTGCCTAGATAATATCTGTCCGCTCTCTTCCAGGTCATCACGTGCTACTCCCTCTAGCCCCTGGTTAACTGATGTTCTTTGTGAACACCGAGCCAAGCTAAGGGTAGCTGAGAGAAAATGGCGCAAGTCTAAGGACCCATCTGACCTGAGTTTGTATAAATCTCTTCTCTCTACCTTTTCTACTGATGTCCATACTGCTAAATCTTTACACTTCCACACAAAGATCAACAGCACTTCCAACATGCATGCACTTTTCAAAACATTCAACTCTCTCCTCTCTCCCCTTCCACCACCACCCTCCACCTCCTTAACTGCCAATAATTTTGCCCATTACTTCATTAACAAAACTGCAACTATCAGTAGCCAGTTCTCACCTCCACACACACACGAACGTACACCGACCTCTGAAACCAGAAACACTCTCTCAACCTTGTCTCCACTCACTGAGGTAGATGTTTCTAAACAAACCCAGCCATCCAACCACCTGCCCTTTAGACCCAATCCCCTCACACCTTCTACAAGCCATCTCTCCTACAATCTTACCAGCACTCACTCACATCATCAACACCTCCCTTCACACGGGATCCTTCCCCACCGCATTCAAGCAGGATCGGGTAACCCCACTGCTCAAAAAAACCCACATTAAACGAATCACTCGTTGATAATTACAGGCCTGTCTCTCTCCTTCCATTCATATCTAAAACTCTTGAACGTGTTGTTTTTAACCAAGTATCTTCTTTTCTATCTCAAAATGGACATCAACCAGTCTGGTTTCAAGAAGGGCCATTCAACCGAGACGGCATTACTATATGTCACGGAAGCTCTAAGGAGTGCAAAAGCTGATTCAAAATTGTCAGTTCTCATTCTTTTAGATCTTTCTGCTGCCTTTGACACTGTTAATCACCAAATCCTTTTATCTACCCTCTTGTCACTAGGTGTCACTGGAACTCCCCTTCAGTGGTTTGAATCCTATCTCACGGATAGGTCCTTCAGGGTGGCGTGGTGCGGGGAGGTCTCCAAAGAATGTCAACTGATCACCGGTGTTCCACAGGGCTCAGTTCTTGGACCACTTTTCTTCACCATGTACACCACATCACTGGGTCCCATTATAGAGGCACACGGCTTCTCTTATCACTGCTACGCAGATGACACTCAGCTCTACATATCATTTCAACCAGATGATCCAAATCACAAGCTGCCTAGCGGACATCTCGACATGGATGAAAGAGCATCATCTGCAGCTCAACCTGGCAAAGACGGAGCTTCTAGTCTTTCCTGCCGATCCAACCCAACAGCATGATTTCACTATCCAGATCGGTACTACCACGATTACCCCTTCAAAGTCTGTCAGAAATCTTGGAGTGATCTTTGACGACCAGCTGACCTTCAAGGACCACATTGCAAAGACGGCTCGATCATGCATGTTTGCATTGTACAACATCAGAAGGATCAGGCCATTCCTAACTGAGCAAGCTACGCAACTTCTGGTGCAGGCCATGGTCATTTACAGACTGGACTACTGCAACGCTCTTCTGGTTGGGCTTCCTGCAAGTGCAATCAAACCCCTACAACTGATCCAGAACACAGCAGCTCGTCTGGTATTCAACCAACCGAAAAGGACTCATGTCACACCACTCTTCATCTCGCTACACTGGCTCCCTCTCTCAGCAAGCATCAAATTCAAAGCACTGACTCTTGCATACAGAACTCAGCACCTTTATACTTCCATTCATTGGTACAACTCTACACACCTACCAGAAACCTTCGATCGATCAACGAGCGACGACTCGTGGTTCCATCACAGAGAGGTAAAAGAACGATCACAAGAACATTTTCATTCACCACCCCCGGCTGGTGGAACACCCTCCCTGTCCTCATCCGGAATGCAGATTCCCTGTCAAAGTTTAAAAGACTACTCAAAACGCACCTCTTCCATGAGCACCTAACATGACACACACACACACTCCCAAAAAAAAAAAATCCTTTTCTCTCTTATATCTACTTGTGTTCAAAATGTTTGAAACTTTGTATTGTAAGCGCTCTTATGTGTTTTTGTAACGTTTGGACAAATGGCTTCTATATTCCTCAAATTGTAAGTCGCTTTGGATAAAAGCGTCTGCTAAATGAGTAAATGTAAATGTAAATGTAATTGATCTACGACCACCAGGATGCAGATGTAACCATCAGAAGGTGGTAGATCAGTCATGAATTCAACTCCTATGTGGGACCAGGGACAGCGAGGAACGTGTAGTGCGAGGAGTTTGCCTTCGGGAAGGTGACATGGAGTTTTGGATGGGGCTCAGACTGAGCAACCTTGGACATAGCGGGAGATATCCAGAGCCATACCGGGCTACCAATAACGTCCTTGAATGAGCGAGAGGGTTCACTCGCTGCCTGGGTGTCCAGAGCCCGGAGATGTGTGAGCTAGGTCCATGAGGACCCCCCAGCAGAGCTGGTTCGTTGTCAGTTGCCTCAGTGATCTGTTGGTCTAGGGACCACTGGAAGGGGCTCACGACAATGGCTGGAGAAAGGATAGTCTCTGGTGGTATAGACCTATTTTCAGGAGTGAACTGTCAAGACTGGTTCTTGTCACCAGGGCAGTAGGTTACAGTGAAATCAAACTGAGTGAAGAAAAGTGCCCACTGGGCCTGACGGGTGTTCAGTCTTTTAGCCTCATGGAGATTACGCTGATCAGTTATCACTTGTAATGGGTGAATTGCTCCCTTCAGCAAATGCCTCCATTCCTCCAGGGCTGGTTTGATGGCGAGCAACTCATGGTTTCCAAAGTCGTAGAAAGGCTCACCCTGCCGCTGCGAGAATATGGCTCCTACCCTTGTGCAAGGGGCATCGTATTCAACAATGCAAGGGAGTTTGGGATCTGGATGGGCGAAAAAGCTTGAAGAAAAAGCTTGAAGTGGTAGGGGAAGTTGATGGACGAATGTACTGCTGGCCGAGACCCTCCTTGACGTACTCCTCCATGGCCTGTTGCTCCGGGATGAACAGGGGGCAAACACGTCCTCGGGGAAAAGATGCCCCAGGCAGCAGTCCCATGGCCGATAAGGTGGAAGCTCCATTTCAAGTTACTTACTGAAGATGTCCTGAATGAAGCATGCCATTATCCGTCCACTTCCTATAAAGCCAAATCTAGATTCAACAGTTCTGTTAAATTTTAGGCCAGTCTCAAATCTCTCTTTTATGTCAGAAATTTCTTAAAAAACAGTTTCTAACCAATAACAGAGTTTCCTTAATTAAAAGAAGATTTTTGAAGTTTTCCAATCAGTTTTTAGTAAACACCATTCCACGGAAACAGCACTGCTAAAAGCTTTAAATGATATTTTACTGACTCTGAACTCTGGCAAGTCTGCTGTGCTGGTGTTGTTTGATCTGAGTGCAGCATTTGACACAATTGACTACTCTGCCCTCATCTTGTGTTTGGAGCACTGGGTGGGCATTCGGGGAAATTATCTTAAATGGTTTCATTTAAATTGTTTCCTATGTGGAAAATAGTACGTTTTCTGTTAACACTGGTGAATTTACATCTGATGCAGCTCCTCTTACGTGTGGTGTTCCGCAAGGTTCTATTCTTGCCCCAATTTTATTGTCCTTGTATATGCTTCCTTTGGGGTAAATTTTTTTAGAAACACAATATCTCCTTTCACTGTTACACAGACGATACCTAAATCTATCTGCCCCTGGGATCCAATAGCATGGGTTTGGTTTCTTTGTTGGCTTGTCTAGCGGATGTAAAGGCTAGTCCCTATACTTTCTCCACCTCAATGAAAGAAAAACTGAAATGATAATTTTTAAATCGTCAGAAGCTACTAGCTCTGCGTGTTTATATTTCTGACACTTTTCGTCAAACCCCAAGTGAAGAATTTGGGTGTGGTATTTGATGCTGACCTCAAATTTGACAAGCAGATTAGCACAGTAGTCAAAACGTCTCGGGTTACGAATGTAACCCTGGTTCCCTGAGGGGAACGAGACGCTGCGTCAAGCGCTGGGGAATGCAGCGTCTCGTTCCCCTCAGGGAACCAGGGTTACATTCGTAACCCGAGACGTTCCCTTTCAGGGAACTCGAGCTGCGTCAAGCGCTAGAGGAAATAGCCTGACGTCAGTCACGTGAAGACCTGTGCAACCAATGAGAGACGAACGCGTGTGAATGCGTCACCGCCGGCGCGTGCTGGTGACGTCATGAGAGAGCATAAAGGCGCGCCCGAAACCCGGAAGCAACAGCTAAAGAGTGTCTGAAGCGGGCCCGAAGGCGCAAGGAGCTGAGGCAAAGACGCAGCGTCTCGTTCCCCTCAGGGATTCATTCGTAACCCGAGACGTTCCCTTTCAGGGAACTCGAGCTGCGTCATAGGGGAACGCTATACCAACGCCACCTCAGCGACGCCGGTATCCGGGTGTGTCCCAACTCACTGAGAGAGCACCCTGGTTCCTGGGGCGGAATCGAGGTCCAGTTGGTAAAACCTCATGAATGTGTGTGGCGAGGACCAGCCAGCCGCAGCACAGACATCCGACAAGGAAACTCCAGAGAGGAGAGCCTTGGCTGCCGCCACGCTCCGAGTGGAGTGGGCCCGGGCCCTCAAAGGAGAAGCATGTCCGGCCGACTCATAAGCTAAACAGATAGCCTCGACTATCCATCTGCCTAGGGTTTGCTTGGAAGCTGGAGCCCCCTTAGGGGTCCCAAAGCAAACGAACAGTTGGTCTGACTGGGGAACGAGGTATCCTGCAAGAGCCTCGTCCACTTTCTGCATCCCCCCATAACCATAGGGCTGAGCCCCGACGAGAGTAATATACATAGCAGTATGCGGTGTATGCACTCTTCCGGAGGCTGGCCTTCTCCATGATCTTGACACCTCAGCATGGAGATCAGGAAGGAAAGGCATAGCCCGGCGCGGGGGTGACACGAGCAGGCAGGTAACGCTCGTCCAAAATACTCTTTCTAGGACGAGTGCTCCTGGTCTCCGCCGGCCAATCAATACCCAGACGCGAGACCGCTCGAGCCACAACCTCAACTAACTCCTCAAACGCCGGCGAGGAGGGTGGCGAATCCTCCCCGACCGGGTCGACACTAGCTAAATCCATCTCATCCGAACTGGATAAAGTCAGTGCCGGAGCCCCAGCACGATCGTTTTTTTGGGGAAACCGTGCCCACAGCACGCTTGTGACTGGGACCCGCCTCATCTCACGAGGACTGAGATAAGGAAGGACCCATCCCAGCTCCCTCAGCGAGATCCATTTATGATCCCCATGACTGAGAGCGCCACAAAGCCTCGGCTGCTGCAGGTCCCGAACCTTGGGGAACACTAGCCTGAGCGGCCTCCTTACAGACCGCCAGGCGGGAGCGGAGTGCTCCCAGTGCTGCCAGACCCCAGGCAGACAACGCACATTTCATGTGTATCCCTGTACGTTATAAAACACGGACAGGGAAAAACACAAGGTTTAAATGTCTGCTCATCAGCCATACTTTCACACACACAATTCCCTGATTTTTAAACTAGATTCGTTTCTAAATCACTCTCACACAGACACAGCACGCTGAAGACACTCAGAGCTGTCGCTTCCGGGTTTCGGGCGCGCCTTTATGCTCTCTGATTACGTCACCGGCACTCGCCGGCGGTGACGCATTCACACGCGTTCGTCTCTCATTGGTTGCACAGATCTTCACGTGACTGACGTCAGGCTTTTTCCCCTAGCGCTTGACGCAGCTCGAGTTCCCTGAAAGGAAAGGCTTTTACCATCTTAGGTAAAGTCCTAGCTGAAGTTAAATACTTTTTTTAATCAAAGGACCTGGAAAGGGTGATCCATGCTTTTATTTCTACTAGGCTTGACTACTGTAACTCCCTTTACATTGGTATTAACAAAGCATCTTTGAACCGTCTGCAAATGGTAAAAATGCAACTCCTCACTGGTGTGTGTAAACGAAAGCACATCATTCCTGTTTTGAAATCTCTCCATTGGCTACCAATTCGGTATGGAATTGATTTTAAAGTCCTGCTGCTAGTTTTTAAATCTTTAAATGGGTTAGCTCCAACATATATTTCTGATCTTTTATCAGTCCACAATCCTGGAAGGTCTCTTAGGTCATCAAATCAGAGTCTGTTAAATGTTCCTCGAGCAAGATTAAAAGCAAGAGGAGATTGCATTTTTGCCATTGCTGCACCAAAACTTTGGAACAGCCTACCTGTTTTTATTAGAACTGCCTCTACACTGCAGGAGTTCAGAACTCATCTCAAAACTTATCTTTTTGTTTGGCTTTTAATTTTAACTGATATGCGCTGTCTCTTTTTAATGGTGCTATATAAATAAAGTTGAGTTGAGAACTGGAAGTCCTAGAAGTCCCGGTACTCAAAGGGGATTTTTTGACACAAGGAAGTGAGAAGACTCTTGATGGATTTGAAAGCCAAGGCGAGACTGAGAGAGTTCTTTTCAGTATGTAATGGAGGTGTTTTGTGGGACTTTTATTTTGATGGGTTGCTGTCTGTGTGTTCGGCGGGAGATGCTGAGGAGGAGAAGAAGAGATCCATATCGGTGTGGACACGTTGTGATCGCGATCCGAGAAAGTGAGTGGTACAAAAACAGTTCACTTCTAGTGTATCTGTTATTATCTAGTGGAACCGGAGACGTCTTAGAAGCCGAAGTTTTGCTTGAGTCATCGGACGAAGAACAGTGTCGGAGACTGGCTGAGAGCACGAGAGAGATGCTGGAGCCGTGAGTCCCATCCGGATGCTGATTGATTTCTTTTGCGTTACTTTTGACTAAGTCTTACGTGTTGTTGCTCTGGGTAATCCACCAGTTGTGCCATAGAGAGACACTGATCTGTTCCTGCGATTGGAGTGATACTTTTCTTTACTAAATATTCTTTTGAGTTTTTAAGCATCTTTCGAGGAGACTGACGACACCTGCGATCAAGACGTTTTTGGAGAATGTTTTTTTGAGTGAATCAGATGATTCAGTCTCGGCCCATCGCGTGTGATTACTGAATCGCGGCATTTTGTTCCAGAGTTCCCGAGTTTTTCTGGGCGCGCTGAAACTTCTGTTTATTACCCTGCCATCCTTTCGACATCTCATTACCCTGTCTCAGCTGTTTTTCGTCGTCATCAGTCATCGCAAGTCATCACTACTACAGACTGGTACTGGAGTTCGTTACACACACACATACACACGTTTCTACGAACCTTTACTGATAAAGACTGAGTTACTGATTCATTTGAACTGAGTTACTGATTCATTTGAACTGAGTTATCGATTCATTTGAACTGAGTTATCGATTCATTTGAACTGAGTTATCGATTCATTTGAACTGAGTTATCGATTCATTTGAACTGAGTTATCGATTCATTTGAACTGAGTTATCGATTCATTTGAACTGTGATCTGAATTGAATGATTTGAACTGAGATCTGAATTGAGTCATCTGAGTTGAATTTTAAGGGTTCGTTTACATCTAATGGTAAAATCAGTTGTGAACTGATATTGTAATTCATTTTATTTACTTGCTTCCAATTTGTGTTTTTGATTATTTAAACATTTAAAGGTTAAAAAGAAGCTTAAAGAACGTGTATTTCATTTCATTTTATTTTTGAATTTAATTCTTGAAATAGTTCTTTTCAGAAATGAATCACTCATTGTTAAATGTAACAGTCTTGTTACCTTTACATTTGGCGTCACGAACAGGATCGAATTTGACCCATTTAACTAATTACACACGTCCCAGGCCTACAAGCTGAAGAATGGCAGAGTTGGAGGAACTGAAGAGGGAGATGGCGGAGATGCAGAGGCGGTTTGCCGAACAGTCTGGAGCACTTGAGCAGGCTAGAACTGAACAAAGAGAAGCCCTGTCACTAGCCAGAGCTGTCATTGAGCATCAAGCCACCGTTCAAGCGACCCCAGCCACCATTTATATTCCCAGGGACAGAAAACTTCCGGAATTCAGTGGCCGTTCAACCAGTACTGGAGAGTTGAGTGTAGAAGAATGGGTTGCATCAATGAAATCTGCCTTCCAAGTGATGAGAGCACCTGCAGAAGATCGTGTAGAGTTAGCAAAACAGCACCTCAAAGATGAAGCTAAAGCAACTGTGAGGTTCATGTTGGGTGATGGTGAAAAATCTGCTGACGATATCTTTAGAGTTCTTCTAGACACTTATGGAGACAAAGTGCCAATTGGAACCAGGTTGAAAGATTTTTACGAACGTAAGCAAATGCAAGGAGAGACAATTCGTTCATATGCATATGACCTACAGGAGAGACTCAGACGAGTTCAGCACAGGGATGCAAACCGGGTTCCAGATGCTGAAAGTGTGTTAAAGGAACAACTTGTCCTGGGCCTTCGAGATGATTTTCTGAGGCGTGAAATGAAAAGACGAGTTAAAGAGGATGCAAGCTTGACTTTTGTCCAAGTAATGCAAGCTGCAATCACCTGGGCTGAGGAAGAAGAGACACAAACAGCGAGTAATCCAAGACCCAGCCCTCGTGTCAGAGCAGTTAATGCCGATGCAGAACAAGTTTCCTCTACTTTAACTCTAGAGAAACTGCATGAAGCTATACAAAAGATCGCTGACCGTCAAGAAGAACTTTATCAGGTAGTGCACGGTAACAGCAGAGTGAGACTTCAACAGAGCCGTCCTAAAAGGCAGCCCTTGAAGGACAGTGAGGGCCGATACATCTGTTATTCATGTGGCGAACCTGGACACACTAGCAGGCGCTGTCCACAAGGTTCTGAAGCTGCTAAAGTAGTTGATCAGTCTCGACGTTCTACAGGTATGACTGAAACTAAAGAAGGAACCTTTCCAGCAAATGTGATGCAAGCCAGCCCTGGGCCATCTATGATAAGGAGTCATACAGCTGAATGGACAGACAACGTAACAGAGACATTGAAAAATGGAGCATTTGGAGATTGTCTGACTATTGAAGTTAAAATAGCCGGTGTTGAGACGCACTGCCTACTGGATACAGGCTCAGAAGTGTCCACTATTACAGAGTCACACTTCAGGAAACACTTTGCAGAGCAAGAGCTGAAATTGTCATCTGCTCACTGGGTTAGACTCACTGCAGCTAATGGGCTCGACATTCCTGTCCTAGGATGTTTACAAGCTGATGTGGAGTGCATGGGGAAGGTTCTCCCAGGAAAATGCTTCTTTGTGCTGACCGACACAAGCCCAGAAGTGGAGGAGATAAGAGGACTTTCCGGAATCATCGGAATGAATATCATCAGTGAGTTTAAGTCATTGTCCGTCAAAGGAGAGGGTGTAAAGGCTGCAAACAAATATGGACAACCTGCAGAAGCAAAAATAAGAAGGGTGCTGGCAAGTGTCAAGGAAACTGAATCCCTCGGTCCTGATGGCAAGATTGGGTATGTCAAAGTTGGTGGAAAGCAGGCCATTACCATACCTCCACTTAGTGAAAAGGTATTTGAAGGTCATTGCAGAGTGCCACCTAAAGTGAAGTGCCAAGTATTAATTGAGCCCACCACTGGTGCAAGTCTTCCCAAGGGGCTCCTAGTGGCCAGTGTCCTAACAAAAGCAGAGGGTGGTAAAGTTCCGGTACGTGTAATGAATTCGAGTGAGCGGACCATAAGGCTTATCCCAAGATGTAGAGTTGCAGTAGTGTTTAAGCCACGGGAAGTTTTAACTGAGAATGCACTGGAGTTTGAAGAGGAGGAAGGGACACTTCATGTTAGACGGGTGGCACATGTTCAAGCAGTCGAAAGCTCGGACAATTCCCCAGTTCCAGTCCAGGTGAATTACGAGGAGCTCACTCCTGTACAAAGAGAGAAACTTGACCAGTTATTGACAAAGTACAGAGATGTATTTTCCAAAAATGACACTGACTATGGGTTCACACAGGCGGTGACTCATAATATTCACACTGGTGATGCTACGCCATTAAAACAGAGACATCGTCGAGTACCACCACATGTCTTTCAAGAATTTAAAAAACATGTGCAGGACCTCGTGTCGCAAGGCATCCTTAAGGAGAGTGTGAGTCCCTGGGCATCCCCAGCAGTAATAGTTGTGAAGAAAGATGGCAGTGTGCGCTTCTGTTGTGATTACAGAAGGTTGAATCAAGTCACAGTCAAAGATGCATATCCTCTTCCCAGAGTGGAAGAATCTCTGGATGCTCTGGGAAATGCTCAGTTGTTTTCAACCCTAGACTTAACTGCTGGCTATTTTCAGGTGGCTGTGAGCGAGCGTGATCGTGAAAAGACAGCCGTCACTACCCCATTCGGACTCTTTGAATGGACGCGGATGCCCTTCGGGCTCTGCAACGCACCAGCCACTTTCCAACGCCTTATGGGGGTAGTGCACGGGGATTTGACCTTTGATGTCCTCTTAATATACCTTGATGATATTATCATATTTTCCAAGGACTTCAAGAGTCACTGTGAAAGGCTAGAGCTGGTCCTTGATCGATTAAGGCGCCATGGCCTAAAGTTGAAACCAAGCAAATGCTTTCTTTTCAGATCTGAGGTGAAGTTTTTGGGCCATGTGATCTCATCTGAAGGGGTCAAAGTTGACAGTGAAAAGATTAGTGCTTTAGATGCTTGGCCTGTCCCCAAAACTGTAAAAGAAGTGAGACAATTGATTGGATTCATGAGTTATTACCGACGGTTCCTACCCAGGTTTGCTGAAATAGCAAAACCATTGCATGCATTGATGGGCAGAAAAGACAAAAGGAGGGCCTCTGAGAAGTTCGTTTAGAGTAATGAATGACAGACTGCATTTGAAAAATTGAAACGATACCTAATGTCACCGCCTGTCCTTGCTTACCCTGACTTTGGGCTTCCGTTCATCCTCACAACCGATGGGAGTCATCAGGGCCTCGGCGCTGTATTGAGCCAAAAACAGGGGGGAGCAGAACGTGTCATTGCTTTCGCTAGCAGAGGCCTGAGAGGTTCAGAAAGAAATGACCAATACTACAGTGCATTCAAATTGGAGCTGTTGGCCCTTAAGTGGGCTGCAACAGAAAAATTTAAAGAGTACCTTATGTTCTCCAGGTTCACTGTAATCACTGACCATAATCCGCTGCGTTATCTAGAGTCCGCAAATCTCAGTGCAGTCGAGCAACGCTGGGTGGCTCAGTTGGCGGAGCTTAACTTTGAGGTTTTGTATAAGCCTGGACGATTAAACACTAATGCTGATGCTCTGTCGAGGATTCCTTCTAGTGAAGTCCCTGAACAAGAAGACACAGAAAAAGATTTCATCCGACTGAACTCTGAGGAAGTGCGTGCCTGCCTGTGGCCCATGCAAGGGTCCAAGCAGGGTGAAACTGACATTCAAGTGGCTCTACAAGCATCCATCAAGAAGGTACTGAGTGGTTACAGCTGGGACGAAATTAGGGAGCTGCAAAGAAGTGATTCTTTGATGGGTCCTATATACAATGCAGTGTCCAAAAACAGAAAACCAAGCCAAGCGGGGCAGTCAGGCATGCCGCCAGAGTTGAAGAAGTTTTGTAGAGAGTTTGAGCGTCTTCAGCTGCATCATGGAGTAATGTTCAGGTGTATTCTTGACCCAAGGGATGGGGAGAAAATTAGGCAGCTAGTTGTTCCTGTCTCCTTACGCCGTTCAGTTTATGACAGTCAACATGATCATGGGGGTCATTTTGGAGAAATGAGTACTCTAACATTGATGAGACGGAGCTACTATTGGCCTAACATGTCTAAAGATGTCCAAGGGTGGGTAAAACAATGTAAAAGATGTACCCTTGCGAAGGATGTTTTTCCAAGAATCCGAGCTCCATTGACATGCAGCAATGTCACGGCTCCCTTAGAAGTTCTGGCAATGGACTACACCCAGCTAGAAATGTCCTCAGGAGGGTACGAAAATGTATTGGTTCTTACTGACATGTCTACCCGGTTTACAGTCGCCATCCCAACCAAGAACCAAACAGCGAGCACCACAGCAAAGGCCCTCATCAAACATTGGTTCGTTTACTATGGGTGTCCAGCTCGTCTGCATGCAGATCAGGGAAGGTGTTTTGAAGCACAAGTGATCAGGGAACTCTGTAAAGTGTATGGTATTGGGAAAAGTCGTACAAGTCCCTACCATCCTCAAGGGAATGCTCAATGTGAGCGGTTCAACCGCACCATGCATGATATGCTGAGGACGTTGACACCAGACAAGAAGAAAGATTGGCACATTCACTTACCGGAGCTAGTAATGGCATACAACAATCATGTCCATTCATCTACTGGCTATTCTCCTTTTTACTTGATGTTTGGGAGAGATGCGCGTCTTCCATTAGATATCTTGGGTGGAAAGGATTTGGAAGAGAGTGATGCAGAAAACTTGGATGATAGGGTAAAGAACCATCACAGTCGACTAAAGACTGCAGTAGAAGTTGCAAATACAGTCACGCAGGAAACCTCTAAGAGACGGAAGAGAGTGTATGACCGCAAGTCCTCTGGAGCGCTTGTAAGGCCTGGTGACCGTGTGCTATTACGCAACCACAAACATAGGGGCTGAAATAAGATTCAAGACAAGTGGGAACACATACCTTACATTGTAGTTAAGCAGAATCACTCAGACATACCGGTATTTACTGTCAAACCTGAAAAGGGGGGTCCGTACAGAGTTGTACACAGAGATCAGCTCCGTCACTGCACATTTCCTCTGACATTATCTAGCACGCCCCATACAACTAGGTGCAGAACTGTAGACCGGTCAGATTCTGAAACAGAGTCCCCAGATCTTGTGTGTTTTCCAGCTACTGCTCATAGACCGAGTAATGACAAAAGGGTGGTACAGATGGAAACAAATGATGTTGAACAAAGAGAGGGTGTAATGCAAGAACAAGAGAATGTATTACAAGATGTGGTCCCTGAAATAGAGTTGGATGTACAAGAAGTTTATGATGATGCTGACATTTCAGATGTTGAATGTGAAAATGTTCCAGAGCTCAGACGCTCTCAAAGACAAAATCGTGGTAAATTACCTGTACGGTATAGAGATGATTATTTGATGAAATAAGAAACTGTGAGATTGTGATGAGAAATGTACAAACTTGTTTGAGTTTGAAAAGAATGTTTTATGTAAAATTTCACATATAAATTGTATTGTTTATTTTCATGGGCAGGCTGTCTGGAGATGTTGATGGTATGGCAGGGTTTATCAGGGGGGAATGTAATGGAGGTGTTTTGTGGGACTTTTATTTTGATGGGTTGCTGTCTGTGTGTTCGGCGGGAGATGCTGAGGAGGAGAAGAAGAGATCCATATCGGTGTGGACACGTTGTGATCGCGATCCGAGAAAGTGAGTGGAACAAAAACAGTTCACTTCTAGTGTATCTGTTATTATCTAGTGGAACCGGAGACGTCTTAGAAGCCGAAGTTTTGCTTGAGTCATCGGACGAAGAACAGTGTCGGAGACTGGCTGAGAGCACGAGAGAGATGCTGGAGCCGTGAGTCCCATCCGGATGCTGATTGATTTCTTTTGCGTTACTTTTGACTAAGTCTTACGTGTTGTTGCTCTGGGTAATCCACCAGTTGTGCCATAGAGAGACACTGATCTGTTCCTGCGATTGGAGTGATACCTTTCTTTACTAAATATTCTTTTGAGTTTTTAAGCATCTTTCGAGGAGACTGACGACACCTGCGATCAAGACGTTTTTGGAGAATGTTTTTTTGAGTGAATCAGATGATTCAGTCTCGGCCCATCGCGTGTGATTACTGAATCGCGGCATTTTGTTCCAGAGAGTTCCCGAGTTTTTCTGGGCGCGCTGAAACTTCTGTTTATTACCCTGCCATCCTTTCGACATCTCATTACCCTGTCTCAGCTGTTTTTCGTCGTCATCAGTCATCGCAAGTCATCACTACTACAGACTGGTACTGGAGTTCGTTACACACACACATACACACGTTTCTACGAACCTTTACTGATAAAGACTGAGTTACTGATTCATTTGAACTTTTTTTTTATTTTTATTTAACAGTACAAGATTAGAGTACAAGCATTAAATCAATACAGATACATGTAGAATACAAAAGAACAAAAAACAAAAAGAAGAGTACACAAACAGATAAATTGCCAGTGAAATAAAGCAACAACAATGCAATAAAGGCTATGTAAACCTTAAGAGGACAAAAAGGATGAATAAAGAGAAACCGTTTTCATAGCTTTGGGATTAGTAGAGCATTGGATAGTTTCGATATAACGGTCTAGATCATCTCTGAATAGAGAAAAGAGAGGTTTAGAGACAGTAAATTTTTGTTTATGTATGTGAAATTTAGCCAGTAGGAAACACAGATTAATTATGTAATATTTCCCTATATTCTCTTTAGAGCAGTCAAACAGTCCAAAGATGACATCTTTAAAACAGAAAGAAAAGTCACTTATAAGATATGATTGGATAAACATTAACACATCTGACCAAAATATTTCTGTGTGGGTACATTGCCAAAACAAGTGAATGAAATCTTCCTCAGCAGAGTGACAGAAAGAACAATTCACTTCAATATCTGACTTATATTTCTTAAGAAAGGCTTTAGTTGGGTAACATTTGTGAATTAATTTAAATGTTATTTCTTTTACTTTATTAGTCAGCAGATACTTATGTGACAAGGACCATACTTTCTCCCATGGTAAATTCTCTACAATATTATTCCAATATGGTATTATATAAGGAATTGTCATTAATTCTCTCTGGAAGAGAGCTCTGATTTTAGAATTATTTTTACGTTGCTCTGCAGAAAAACACACATTTCCAATCATTGTGTCAGTTAGGTTCAAAGAGTGAGTACATGGCCATGGAAATGTAGACCCTTGCAGAAGAAAAGACACACCAGAAGGAATAGCATTGAAAACAATAGCGTATTCACTAGTAGTTATAGGAATTTTATATTTCTGTAAAAAATCTGGATAGTTATAAAGTCTGCCTTGTGAATTAAAAAGCTGTCCAACTAACAAAAGGTCATTTTTGTGATTCATTTGAACTGAGTTATCGATTCATTTGAACTGAGTTATCGATTCATTTGAACTGAGTTATCGATTCATTTGAACTGTGATCTGAATTGAATGATTTGAACTGATATCTGAATTGAGTCATCTGAGTTGAATTTTAAGGGTTGGTTTACATCTAATGGTAAAATCAGTTGTGAACTGATATTGTAATTCATTTTATTTACTTGCTTCCAATTTGTGTTTTTGATTATTTAAACATTTAAAGGTTAAAAAGAAGCTTAAAACGTGTATTTCATTTCATTTTATTTTTGAATTTAATTCTTGAAATAGTTCTTTTCAGAAATAAATCACTCATTGTTAAATGTAACAGTCTTGTTACCTTTACAAGTAGATCTTTTAATTGTCTTGCTCAAAGTAGCAGACTGACTTCTCTTAAATGATCATTTTGAAAAGGTTAATGTGTTTTATTTATCGTCACCAACACCCATTCAACCCTTGTGGTTGAATAAGTACATGACTCAAAAAAACATCTGTTGTAGCAACTTAAATAGTATGACATTTAACTTTAAATATAACTATAATTTAGTACAATGTTTTTTTGTCTAAATTGTATTTAGTGTTAATGCTTTAAATAAAGTGAAACTGATTTTTCCACTCTAAATCCAATCAGGTATTTGCACAGCAACAGAATGAAACTTCTTCCACTCTCTGTCCTCTTGTCCTCGGTATCTGATTCATCGCAGTCCCCTGTAGCATTTCTCTCTGTGTCTCTATCTCTCTCTATCTATCCTCTTTGTCAGACTTTCTCTCTTTCTCATTTTCTTATTATCTATGTTTTTCCACCACCCTCTTTTTTCCTTCACTCCTTTGTCTCCAGCCACCATTCTCACCTCTGACATGATGAAAGTGGAGTGTATCATCTCACTGATTGGAATAGCTGCTAGATTGGGGAAATTGGTTTTGAAAGTGCATTTGCTTAATGACTGAATATAAACAGGATTAAATGTGTAATTCTAGCCTCTCTCTTAAAGTAACTGTCTTTCTCCCTTCTCCCAGGCTCATCCTTTGACCGCGTCCTTGTGTCGTCTATAGAAGGACCACAGGAATGCTGCAGGAATCTTAATGATTTATCTTGCGTACTGCAGGAAAACATGCGCAAAACATGTCAACATCCTCCCCTTTTCTCTCACACTATGACTAGTGAACACTGTTGATCATAGTAAAATGAAATTACTGTATAATCAAATCCCAAAGTAATCTCTACAGACAAGAAGCTTCTTTTAGGGTAATGTGAAAAATATTATCTCCATATATTGCTCTTTCGGTAGATTCCTGCTCCAGGCCTGCTTCCTGAGGTTCCCCTTACCCATCCTGACAAAATCAAGCCCATCTGTTTTAGGAGTGTTTTACTTTCCCATGGCGTGGTTTTTGTTTGTTTAGTTCTGGAATTAATCAGTACTAAAACGGGTTTAGATCTGACAAAAAGGAAAGTGCATTATGCTGAGAGAGAAGGTTGCTGAGGAGTGAGTGTCTTGAGGCAGTCATTAAGTGTGTCTACACACGCAGTTAAAATCAAACTACTGTGAGTTTTACTGTGGTCAAACTACAGTCTCCATTGCTCTGTCCAAGAATACATGACGCAAATCAATCACATACAGTATTTAAACAATTAAACAGACCCTGTGTAATAATGATGAGGAAAACCATGTGGATTAATTATTCACCACACGAGAGCTAAAAAAGTAAATTTTAAAAACATTTAAAATGACATAAACCACTTAAAAAGGCATCTCATTTGTTTTGCAAGCCCCTTTAAAGCTTGAAACACTTGATCATGTTTGTTTAAGATTGGTTACTTAAATGAGATGAGAATGAGAAAAACACATCCTTTTTAACAGAGAAAAGCACTTTAAAATTCCAGAGTACAATAATTGCCCTCACAAAAACCGGAGGCTGTAACCTGTGGCTGTTATTGTGCTGTTACAGCCACACAATGCTGTTATTATCTGCATGTTTCAAACCATTGTCTACTAGAGCAACCATTAACACAGTGAACCTCAGAACCAGAGGACAGGATTCTTATAACAGGACCACCACTGCAATTTCAACGGAACTCCCACACTTTGCTATGACACGTTAAACAATGTTACAAGATCCAATAACTGGGAACACACCACAAATTATTTTTTTTACAACTAAGACCAATTTTGTCATATTTTCCTGTGAGCAGTAAATGAATTACAACAGAGGTAGTCAGAAAAAAAGTGTGCAAGAACAGATTTACACAAAGAGAACACAAAGTTACTTCACTATTTCAAGTTTCTCCAGGTATATTGTGATGTAATCCAGCACATTTCATGATGATGAGTGAGACTGATGTAGCCTTTCATTCAGTCTCAGTTACTGTCAGTTGTTTATTGATTTAAAAGATGTAAAATCAGTTTATTATAAACTCTGTACACCATTTATCATAAGACTAAGATAAGATTTATCATAATTTAGACCGTATCACAGTCCTGAGACTGCTCTCATTAGAGTTACAAATGATTTGCTCTTATCATCCGATCGTGGTTGTATCTCTCTGTTAGTGTTACTGGACCTTAGTGCTGCATTTGATACAATCGACCACAAAATTATTTTGAAAAGACTTGAAAATTATGTTGGCATTAGTGGTTCAGATCTTACTTATCTGGCCGTTATCAGTTTGTAGCAGTAAATGAGGAGATGTCATATCGATCACGGCTTCAGTATGGAGTTCCTCAAGGTTCAGTACTAGGACCATTGCTTTTCACCCTGTACATGCTTCCTTTGGGTGCAGTTATTAGGAAGCATGGCATTAGCTTTCATTGTTACGCTGATGATACTCAGCTCTATATTTCTTCTCATCCTGATGAAACGTAACAATTCACTAAATTAACAGAATGCATAACTGATATAAAAAATTGGATCACTAATAACTTTCTACTACTTAATTCTGAAAAAACAGAGATTCTAATTATTAGACCAAAAACTTCAGCACATAATAATCTAGACTACTGCCTAACACTCGATGGCTGCTCTGCCAAGTCTTCGTCGTCAGTTAGAAACCTGGGTGTGCTCTTTGATACCAATCTTTCATTTGAAAGACATGTTTCTAGCATCTGTAAAACGGCATTCTTCCATCTTAAAAATATATCTAAATTACGACATCTAAATTACGCTTATTGAAAAATGCGGAAAAGTTATTTCATGCCTTCATGAGCTCAAGGTTAGATTATTGTAATGCTACTAGGTGGTTGCTTTATTATATGCTTAATTTAATATTTTGACCTGTATTGTTGTTAATATAATAATCATGCACTGTTTGGCTGTTGGCCAGAGGAGAACTGGTCCCCCGACTGAGCCTGGTTTCTTGCAAGGTGTTTTTCTCCATTCTATTCTTCATTCATTCCGTCACCTGCCGGAGTTTTGGTTCCTTGCCGCTGGCTTGCTTAGTTGGGGACACGTAGCACTTAATATTCATCAATATTATTGATTGGCTCTTTTGGAGCTGCTGTACAGCCTAAACAAACTTTGTTTTTATTGTTTTCCTGTGACCACTGTAAAGCTGCTTTGATTCAATGAAAAACACAGATATGGGGCTTTTCCAACAGGTATTTCTAAAAACTTAGTTATGGTTATTAGCCACCAGGGTGGTTCCCCAAGAACTAATGTTCCCCTAGGCCTAGAGCCATATTCCTGGTTGCATTCTCACCGCCAGTAGGAACTCTGAAGTGATGCAAACCACACTTCTTCTTATGACTTTATTTTGACACTATTGAGAACAGCAAAGTACACAGCTCTCCCACTCTCTGTCTTGACTAGTTTATGATCTGTCTCACAGTCCTGTCTAATATGTTATTAGTTATAACTGTTATACAAAGAAAGTAGACTAGTATATGAAAAAGTATTAGCTTTTGATGTCTAATCTTGCAAGCTGAGCAAAAATACATAATCACATTTCGCTTGGTCCCCTCAAAGTTGTCTGGGATTTCCTCCTTTCCTCCACCTATCACTATTTTTTAATTTGTAGAACTTGTGCTAGTGTTTCGCGTATGTTCAGCCAATAAGTGTACACTTGCGTCATGGGTAGATCCTGTTGTGCTGGGTCAGACCCTACTCTGATGTAGGTGCTAATTTAGTTCCCCCAAAGGCGCTCCTAAAACTAAAATCATTCATAGTTCTGTGGTGCAAACACTCCAAAAAGTGGGTACTTCCACCGTTAGTTCTAGGAACTATGAAAAGGTTCCTCTGGTGCGAAAGTGCCTATTTTGTGTTGTTCTGAGATGCACTGCTTGATTCAGCTCGGAAATTTCCAAGTACCTGTAAATGTTGTGACTAACATACGAGTTGTTCAATATTAACTCTTTCCCCGCCGACGGTTTTGAAAAAAGTTGCCAGTCACGGTTCATGAATGCATCGCTTCCTGCTGTCATGTGTCTTTGTTGTTGTTGTGTGTGTGTGTGTGTGTGTGTGTGTGTGTGTGTGTGTGTGTGTGTGTGTGTGTGTGTGTGTGTGTGTGTGTGTGTGTGTGTGTGTGTGTGTGTGTGTGTGTGTGTGTGTGTGTGTGTGTGTCAGTAGGCGGGGCTCCAAGCCACATGGAGGATCAGTGCCACTGCCACTCATCACCGGACCAGCTGCAGCTCATTCACTTCCCCTACTTATACTCACTCACTTCTCATCTCCTTTGCCAGATCGTCGGTTGATATCGTGTGCTGTGAGTCCCTGCCCATTCCTGTCTGCTGCCAGTCTTCTTGTTCCTGTCTCTGTTCACCGTGGATTGTTCGTTTGTGGATTATTGTTCTTCGTCTCACCTGCACCACGTCGATTCACCCGGCCGTCTCAGTCCCTGCGTCATCAGTGTTCCCACCATCTCTGTTGCTGTTCATCATTCTACTTTCATTAACTCAGTTACTTGCAACTTGCTTCCTGTCGTTGATGATCTACACCGCCAGGATTTTTCATAATTTTCACAAAAGTTTCATGACCCCCAGAATATTTTGTTGTATGAATATGTGACTATGAAATAAATTGAAAGAAAGAACAGAGCCTCTGCTTTTAAACAAAAAAACTTATTTTATTCTAGCTTCATCCATTAATTTTTTTATCAGCACTTGAATGAGGGTTTTTTTTTTTTTTAAAGCAGCGGAAAATGTGTTTTTGATGCGATTCAGGGTGATGATCAAAACACAGATGGAGTAGATGGAGTGACTATGTACTGTACTACTTCCATCAGGGAAAGAATTAACTCCTTGTTAATTAAACATTTGAAAAAAAGCAATATCATACTCACAATCATGCTGTTGGTCAGGTTCCCAATTATAGTTAGTTGGCTGGAGTGAGATTTTGCTCATTTTGAGGATGCAACAATTAATTTTTAAATTCTCTAAAGCATTTCCTGTAAAGTTTATGTTCATTCCTGCTGCAGTTTTTTATGGTGTTTTTCACTACTGTGAGTGACGATACTGATGGACCGATACTGACGATACTGGCTCTTGGCAGGAGTTAAATTGGACTCTGGTTTGGAAGCACAAACTTCTTTCAAAGCGCAGGGAAAAAATTGACCAGTGTTGTTGCTTCAGACCTGTTTTATTTCCATAGTGTGAAAATGTCAGAGAGAGTCTGAAAGCATTTGGCACGAGCTGTCAGCTCAACCGTGCTGATATTCAGAACAACAACATTCCAGCTTTACCATGTTAAAATAATGACAGTCTACATTAATGCTATCTAATCTTCAGTTTCTAATAAAAAATGTATGTATAGGCTAATTGACCACGCAAGAAATTGCTTGTGTTGTTCCCGCTAATAAGTTCTAATTTCACTCTAATGTTTCTTTGTATACTATTGAGAAAATTCTTTGGATTAGTTTTTTGGGAGTTGGATTTTAGAGTGCATTTTTTATGCACTTAAAATATGTTTTTAGTTTTATTTGGAAGAGAGGGACTAGTGTGTTGAGATTAACATGACGTGTGTCACAGTGACAGTTTGACCTTCTCGAGCCATAAACGATCCTAATAGACAATGATCCACAGCACACCAACGCTTATGAAGCTCTGCTCATTAATGACAGCTTTCTGGAGCATGGGTCACGGGGAACACTCAGTGTTAAGACTCTTCTAATGGTGTGCCTTTAATTATTTACTGAAGTCCTATCTGTGCTCTAACCTCTGCTTCTAAGCTTCTTCGTCTGTGGGGCAAATTAACAGAGGTGAATACAAAAACTACGGTCTGAGAATAAATGCTGATCAATAGATTTGATCCATACCAGGTCCTAGAAAACAGATCTCTAGTTTCAGATTCACAAATATTTCTATATGTTATGTATGTCACATGTACTAGCGCTATATGGTTAGCTACCATAGCTTATTAGTAAACCCTAAAGTCTATATGCTCCATATATGGATATCGGTAATGAGCACCTATCTTTACAAAGGAAGTTATTTGAAATGGAGTGTCGGGTTTGGCAGAAGATAAAACAGTGCTGATTGTTTTTCTTAGCAGGAGAAAAGCTTGATTTGATACAGGTGTTTGCTTTCTCTCCATTTGTGCCCTTGTATGTTTATTTTTTGGATGGACATTCAAAACTGCCATTTATTATCATCATAATATCTGTCAGTGTTTTGGTGAGAGCGAGGACTCAATTGCAGGGGAAATAAAGACACACACAAAAAAGAAAAAAGAAACAAAAAGCAAACATAAACCCCCCCCCCGAGGGGGAAAAACAATAACAAGACTAGAGTAGAAGAATAACAGGACTGGACAAGATGCACTACATGACTGACGGCAAGGAATGACAACGAAGCAACACAGGACGGCAAACACGAGGAGACTAAATGCACAGGAGGAAGGGCAATTGATGAGAACACAGCTGGGAGAAAATCTAACTAATGACAATGAGACGAGACGGGCAGGGTAACAGACAAGACATGAACACGTAGCCAATGCGGACGCGTATCGCTGCATGTTCACCTTAAACAAGGACGACGCGCAGCTGGTGACAACCAAACTGTGCGTGACAAGAAAATACAACATGAAAGCACACGGCCGACGAAAACATGAACCGCGTACTTACAACACTGGACAAGGACACGAGAGCACGCAGTACAAGCAGAGCTTGAAACCGCGCCCACTCACATAACATAGAGAGCGTGAGAACGAGCAACCACTCGTCTCACGTGCTCACGACAAGGACGAACACACGGGTCATGAATATCCGAATCCCGACACAAACCGAAACTAGACAAGACCAGTCTCGGGATCAGACATCATAACCGCACATAAGACGTTACACAGACAAGTGTGCACGCGGCTCAAATCCTCAAAGCCGTGTGCACGCACATGAAACACGAGACATTACGGTAGTGCCGGAGCTCTGCCACAAAACCAAGAAACGACTAGACCGAATGCGGCAGAACCCTGACAATATCATGACATAAAATTCTAATATAAAATTATCCATATATTGCGACGATCACACGCTGTAACTATTTCCTCAATGACGTGTATCAGGAAAGCATCATGTTGCATGTTTAACTGCATGCATGATTTTAAGTGACCACAAGAGTTCATTTAAGTTCACCCAAAAATTGTAATTATGGAATACTATTGGAACAATGGTTTGGAACAATGCGAGTAAATCATGACAGAATGTTTGGGGAAACTATCCCTTGAAGAGCTATAGATAATAGCCATATGAACATTTCTTTTTGCCGGAGGATGGTCTTCCCCGATGAGTTCTCCAGTACCTCATCATCTCATCCCTTGACACAACCTCACATTTCAGAAATGCATTTTCTGTAAAGCTGCTTTGAAACCCTATGTATTGTGCAAAATGCTATTCACATAAACATGAATTGAATTTAACTGAATTGAGGTATACCCAGGTTAAACAATCACCCTTGCTAATTGTGTATAAAATGTGATCAGCGAAAACTGCCATATTTCTGTTCAACTCGTAATGTTAGATTTTGAACCACAGTAGAATACGGTTATATCAACGGATATTTGGGGGTTGCAAAAAAGCGTTGAGATAACCGATGATCGAGATAACCAACAGCCAATATGGCGATTTGTTTGATGAAGTGATCGGCATGCTATAAAAATGTACATACACTGTATATGTTTGCTAACAACAAAAGGCATATGTGCAGCAACTAACAACAGAGATTTACCAGAATACAATAAAAACACCTTCATTCTCCATACAAACCTTTAATTATATTCTCCAACATTGCAAACACAATTTCTCACAGCGTAAACAGTCATAACATATTCGTGAGGTCATCATGCTGTACTAGATTACATACTTTCTTGTGTTCTGCCTGTCTAATGTGCTTTCTCAACAAATTCGGCTTCATCCCGTCTTTTAACAACCGGGTTCTTCAATCCGCAGCGGCGCTGAGCAGAGTGCGTGTCAGAACAGAAGCAGGTGTGTGTGTGTGTGTGTGTGTGTTTGTTTGTTTATCTAAGCCTCATACTTATTGGTCGGTAACCACTCGTTACCGACCAATGTCAAAATATTTGAGAAAACCAATCAAATCAGAGAAGGCGGGCTTTATGTGCACACAGAAGCAGATGAGGCTTTGGGATGGGGGGGGGGGGCCCACGGCCGCACTTGCTGCTCGTTGAGAAGCATAAGAACAATATGTGCTTTCACTTCAGAAAGTGCTGTTAGAGAAGCGTCACTGACAGAGCGACCATATGGACCGCAAACTCAGCGCATGCGCAGTGAACTAGGTACGATCATTAGTCACGAGATAACCATGTGAAGTGACAAATCTGTCCCTCTTTTGTGCTCGAGATATTAGTGTTCTGCGACATAAAAGAAACCAAAAAGAAAAAGCTAAGACAAATAGGGAGTTTGGCGGTTCCACTTCAGAAACATCAACATAATAGGATTGTTGAATTAACCGAGAGTCGAGATAAGTGAACTCCACTGTAGTTGTAGCAGTGGAGGGAGGTTTTTGGACTTAGTGGACTTCCAGCCTGGTTATAACTGGTTTAGGAAGCTGGTTTTAGGGGAGAGCTAAGATCAGACAACCAGCTTAGGCTTGTTATTTTCCAGCAGGGTTATCAGCAGTGCTGTACAGGGTAAGGCATTTAGACCTAACAGAATGAATGAGGAAAAGCTCTGGAAAATTTTTCCCTCAAACTCACAGTGAAAACAATGCCCTGTCTTTCATATCATATGCCATGCTTCTCTGCCACAGCTCTCAAATCTTGTTCACGTTTGCACATATTCAAATGCAGTGCCAAAAGGTGTCAGCACTGTCAACATTTATTTTTGGCTATGACATCAAATGCATTGACTGGTGCTCCATGTGTTACTGTACAGTCATGAGGCCATAGAACATGCACCTGTTATAGAATAAAACATAATGATCAAAAGTCTCAGATCACAAAGTTTACAGGTTTGATTGCAAGTACAGGCAAACTGTGTATCTGAGGGCTATTGAATTCCCTCAATACTATTATTCTGAACTTGTCTTTGAGCAGATTCATCTGCTAAAGAACAAGAAACTGAACAAAATTGCACACTACATACTGAAGTAGTCCGGCAAGATGTCTATAGAACTGGCTCTTTTTGCTGGATATAGTTTATATACATAATGCTACTGGAAAGCCTTTTATACTCTGTCCGCATCCTTCGTTTCCATGGAGACGTGGACTAACTCCATCTTCTACCTCCACCCCCGACTTTAGCTAGGGTTGATGAACACTGGATTAATTGCCAATTACCCACAGTATTTTTTTATCCCCAACTGCATGAAATAATTATGCCTCATTTCCCTTTCATGAATTTTTATGGTTATGACGCATGTTACAGGGCAAAAGGAACAAATGCAGTCATTCCAGCAGAACAAGCCTAGATTTAACGGCTGATTTCTGTGCAGTCAATTAAACAAAACTGAAAACAGAAGATTATGATCCTCAACAGTGATCTCCCTATTAAGCTGAGATTTAGCTCCGTTGGAAATCTCTTATTCTCATCAAGGACCAAAAATAATTATTCAGATCTAAAATACTGTACTATGCTGTTCATCTGAACAAAAGCTGTCATGAGAATTCAACGAGATGTGGAGGATAAGGACAAGTGGAAAAGGAGAGAGAAAGGACGGGTTTTGCAGCCTTCTGATGTGCTTGGGGTTCAGTTGCAGATATGGTCTATATCAGGATAGGCAGAGTAATCTTACTCACCTTCAAACGTCACACTAGTGGACGAAATGTCATCCAGTTCTAGTGAGCTACATCAATCATTACAAATGTTAAATAGTGTTGTTCTTTTGTTATTTGTTTTTGTGTTTCATCGCTGACTCCTTTTTAGGAAACTATTTCAAATCAATTGTCTTACTGTGGCGAGCAGGGCGGGATCGAGAGAAAGATGGCTCGCAGGTGTCGCTCATTATCCATCACGCCACCGGCTCTCATGATGCTCTCACGGTCCCTCGACCCCGCCCTTCTCGCCACACTTACTTTTTTGGAAAATCTACACTTACTATATTCAGGTATGTCATTTCTACACTATTTATTCACTATATAAATGGGAATTACAAAAATTGTATCCATTTTCTTGTTTGCTTTTATCCAACTGTCAAACCGAAGGAGTCCTGGAGTAATGAGCAAGTAGGACTGAGCCGGGGGACTGAGTTGGAGCCAGGGTTCCAGTGGACTGAGTTGGAGCCAGGCTGCCAGTGGACTGAGTTGGAGCCAGGCTGCCAAGGGACTGAGTTGGAGCCAGAGTGCCAGAGGACTGAGTTAGAGCCAGGCTGCCAGTGGACCGAGTTGGAGCCAGAGGACTGAAGTGAAGCCGGGGTTCCAGAGGACTGAGTTGGAGCCAGTGTGCCAGGGGACTGAGGTAGAGCCAGGGTGCCAGAGGACTGAGTTGGAGCCAGGCTGCCAGGGGACTGAGTTGGAGCTAGAGTGCCAGAGGACTGAGTTGGAGCCAGGGTTCCAGGGGACTGAGTTGGAACTAGAATTCCAGAGGACTGAGTTAGAGCCAGAGTGCCAGAGGACTGAGTTAGAGCCAGGCTGCCAGTGGACCGAGTTGGAGCCAGAGGACTGAAGTGAAGCCGGGGTTCCAGAGGACTGAGTTGGAGCCAGTGTGCCAGGGGACTGAGGTAGAGCCAGGGTGCCAGAGGACTGAGTTGGAGCCAGGCTGCCAGGGGACTGAGTTGGAGCTAGAGTGCCAGAGGACTGAGTTGGAGCCAGGGTTCCAGAGGACTGAGTTGGAGCCAGGCTGCCAGTGGACTGAGTTGGAGCTAGAGTGCCAGAGGACTGAGTTGGAGCCAGAGTGCCAGAGGACTGAGTTGAAGCCAGAGGACTGAAGTGAAGCCGGGGTTCCAGAGGACTGAGTTGGAGCCAGTGTGCTAGGGGACTGAGGTAGAGCCAGAGTGCCAGAGGACTGAGTTGGAGCCAGGCTGCCATGGGACTGAGTTGGAGCCAGGCTGCCATGGGACTGAGTTGGAGCTAGAGTGCCAGAGGACTGAGTTAGAGCCAGGCTGCCAGTGGACCGAGTTGGAGCCAGAGGACTGAAGTGAAGCCGGGGTTCCAGAGGACTGAGTTGGAGCCAGGGTGCCAGAGGACTGAGTTGGAGCCAGGCTGCCAGGGGACTGAGTTGGAGCTAGAGTGCCAGGGGACTGAGTTGGAACTAGAATTCCAGAGGACTGAGTTAGAGCCAGAGT
Source organism: Rhodeus uyekii (assembly GCA_037043235.1). Lineage (NCBI taxonomy): Eukaryota > Metazoa > Chordata > Actinopteri > Cypriniformes > Acheilognathidae > Rhodeus > Rhodeus uyekii. The sequence goes on from JAWRVZ010000541.1 coordinate 132,541, forward strand.
GCCAGAGGACTGAGTTAGAGCCAGGCTGCCAGTGGACCGAGTTGGAGCCAGAGGACTGAAGTGAAGCCGGGGTTCCAGAGGACTGAGTTGGAGCCAGGCTGCCAGGGGACTGAGTTGGAGCTAGAGTGCCAGAGGACTGAGTTGGAGCCAGGGTGCCAGAGGACTGAGTTGGAGCCAGGCTGCCAGGGGACTGAGTTGGAGCTAGAGTGCCAGAGGACTGAGTTGGAGCCAGGGTTCCAGGGGACTGAGTTGGAACTAGAATTCCAGAGGACTGAGTTAGAGCCAGAGTGCCAGAGGACTGAGTTAGAGCCAGGCTGCCAGTGGACCGAGTTGGAGCCAGAGGACTGAAGTGAAGCCGGGGTTCCAGAGGACTGAGTTGGAGCCAGTGTGCCAGGGGACTGAGGTAGAGCCAGGGTGCCAGAGGACTGAGTTGGAGCCAGGCTGCCAGGGGACTGAGTTGGAGCTAGAGTGCCAGAGGACTGAGTTGGAGCCAGGGTTCCAGAGGACTGAGTTGGAGCCAGGCTGCCAGTGGACTGAGTTGGAGCTAGAGTGCCAGAGGACTGAGTTGGAGCCAGAGTGCCAGAGGACTGAGTTGAAGCCAGAGGACTGAAGTGAAGCCGGGGTTCCAGAGGACTGAGTTGGAGCCAGTGTGCTAGGGGACTGAGGTAGAGCCAGAGTGCCAGAGGACTGAGTTGGAGCCAGGCTGCCATGGGACTGAGTTGGAGCCAGGCTGCCATGGGACTGAGTTGGAGCTAGAGTGCCAGAGGACTGAGTTAGAGCCAGGCTGCCAGTGGACCGAGTTGGAGCCAGAGGACTGAAGTGAAGCCGGGGTTCCAGAGGACTGAGTTGGAGCCAGGGTGCCAGAGGACTGAGTTGGAGCCAGGCTGCCAGGGGACTGAGTTGGAGCTAGAGTGCCAGGGGACTGAGTTGGAACTAGAATTCCAAAGGACTGAGTTAGAGCCAGAGTGCCAGAGGACTGAGTTAGAGCCAGGCTGCCAGTGGACCGAGTTGGAGCCAGAGGACTGAAGTGAAGCCGGGGTTCCAGAGGACTGAGTTGGAGCCAGGCTGCCAGGGGACTGAGTTGGAGCTAGAGTGCCAGAGGACTGAGTTGGAGCCAGGGTTCCAGAGGACTGAGTTGGAGCCAGGCTGCCAGTGGACTGAGTTGGAGCTAGAGTGCCAGAGGACTGAGTTGGAGCCAGAGTGCCAGAGGACTGAGTTGGAGCCAGAGGACTGAAGTGAAGCCGGGGTTCCAGAGGACTGAGTTGGAGCCAGTGTGCTAGGGGACTGAGGTAGAGCCAGAGTGCCAGAGGACTGAGTTGGAGCCAGGCTGCCATGGGACTGAGTTGGAGCCAGGCTGCCATGGGACTGAGTTGGAGCTAGAGTGCCAGAGGACTGAGTTGGAGCCAGAGTGCCAGAGGACTGAGTTGGAGCTAGAGTGCCAGAGGACTGAGTTGGAGCCAGAGTGCCAGAGGACTGAGGTAGAGCCAGGGTGCTAGTGGACCGAGTTGGAGCCAGAGGACAGAAGTGAAGCCGGGGTTCCAGAGGACTGAGTTGGAGCCAGAGGACTGAAGTGCAGCCGGGGTTCCAGAGGACTGAGATGGAGCCAGAGGACTGAAGTGCAGCCAGGGTTCCAGAGGACTGAGTTGGAGCGAGAGGACTGAAGTGCAGCCGGGGTTCCAGAGGACTGAGATGGAGCCAGAGGACTGAGGTAGAGTCGGGGTGTCAGAGGACTGAGTTGGAGCCAGGGTGCCAGGGGACTGAGGTAGAGTCGGGGTGTAAGAGGACTGAGTTGGAGCCAGGGGACTGAGGTAGAGTCGGGGTGTAAGAGGACTGAGTTGGAGCCAGGGGACTGAGGTAGAGTCGGGGTGTAAGAGGACTGAGTTGGAGCCAGGGTGCCAGGGGACTGAGGTAGAGTCGGGGTGTCAGAGGACTGAGTTGGTGTTATATGAAAAAGATCCAAATATATCAGCTTTTCAAAATGAATATTACACATAAAGAATATCTATCAGAATATCTATCTACACATTTCCAATGTTTTGTCAAATGCATGTCAATGAAAATATAATTTAAATCGAGAGTGCAGGTTATTAGTAATTGTACAGATTGACAGAACTTGCAGCTGACTTTTCCTGGCACTACCGTCTGCTTAAATTCTCATATGTGAATATTACAGGCATTGTGGACTATGCGGTCTGAAGGTTAAGGACAGACATATGAAAGAGCGTAAATGGAAAAAAAGTGTCTTTGGTTCATCATTGGCAGGGAGAAACTTATTCTACTTCTTATATAATTACAACCAAAATCATTTCAGAAAACAAGGAGTCTGATTAGCATAGACCATTTAGTCCCTGCTGGTAGTTTTCATAACTATAGCCTATAAAATTCATTATATAATTGCAGATGTTTTGGCTGTGTCATAAATCCTGCTTTGAAATGTTTAATTTTTTGTAAACACTAGTACAAATGTGATTAAATTAGAGCTAATAACTTTTCTAATTTGTTTCTAGTACGTTAGATAAAAAAATAAATAAAACCTCATTTAAAACAAAGGCACAAGAGCAGTAATGTCTGACAGGTTGATTTTTGAATGTGAAATTGTCTTTTGTCTCATTTGGTAAGAAAGTCAGGTATGTACTGGCAAACGAGCTGATCAAGACAGCCTGGACATCTGAGGCTACCGTTGAAACCATTTACACACACACTGCTGCCATGACAACTGAAAAGAAAATCCAATCCATGGAAAACAATCCAATCCATTATACAGTGGCCTGTATATAATGGATAATAAAACTAAAAAGTTTTGAATAAAATCCTACAAATTGTATGTTGGCACAGAGAATCCCCATAATTCCTCCCAAATAGGAAGTGTATAATAATAAAAAATAAAATGATATGCATATGCATTACCTTGTAAAACATTTATATTTAATATTATTAATATGAACTATAAATATAGAATGATGCATACATTAATTCACACTTTTTAGTACAACAAAGCCAATAAAGTTAGCCAATAAATAATAGATCATTATTGTAGCATGTTTGCATTATTTTTCATCCTCTTTTGTTTTACTTTAAAACTACTATTGTCTAAAGATATTGCAAAGACCTAACTTGTATCTATCTATGTTTAGAGTTTAGTTAGTTTTCACTAAGTTTAACCTAACCTTGTGGTTTGTGATTAATTTATTTGATAGGCCATTAAGAAGAAACTATTTAAAATATTTATCCACTGGAGAGAAGGGATGCCATTTTAATGCTGTCAAACATCTAGAATGAAGGACATCAGACAGAACAGAAGATGACAGAGACTCATCCTGACCTTGGCCTGTGATGACAGTGGCTCAGGGTTTGCACTGCTCTATTAGCCCCTGCTGGTAGAGGCTGGAACTACATCATTCAGAGGGCAAATATAAAATCCCATTTGTTTGGATTCGGAAGTAGCTCAAGCTTCGTCTTTTTTGCTCAAGCTTATTCCTACAAGGTGTATGTATGGTTGACTTCAATGCATCAGTCAAAACTATACAGACGCTGTTTGCAATGAATGCCTCCAAATGCACAGAAAACAAATGTAAGTGAATTCATCAGTGCCCAGACTTTTAAGGCGGCAAGGATTCTTAGCATCCTATATGTACTCTATAAAAAAGTGATATGATGAATATGTCATGGCAACATATGTTTTTTCATTACTTTAACTCATCAAATTAATTTAAAGCTACACTACGTAACTTTTGGCGGACATCCATTTTGCAAAAGAACATTGTTTTGGTTGTGCTTAAGGCTCTGAGTGACTGTGAGGATTTACTGTGCGGCTCATAAAACATTCACTACTAGTATTAAGAGATGTAACAAGATCTCAAATTGAAGACAATAATGTCGCTTTACCTATTAATATACATGGTACTTCCTTGAGAATAAACTCCAGCACAACAACCATAGTGAAATGATCTTCACAATAAATAATGCTTTACAGTGAACTGTGTTAAAGAGCAACATATGGCATTTTATCTACTCAATAAAACACCTAATTTCTGCATCGTTTTGACAACATTTCAAATCTCTCAGCTCTCGCCATCTCCAAAAAGCCAAGCCAGTGTTGAATCTTGTTTTATTACGAGCTCTGTCTCATTCTCTTTTCTCCAGCAGACTCTCCTCTGTTTGCCGTTTGTTTTAAACAGGTGATTTGCCAGAGGTTGGAGATTTAGCGGTCTATGTCAACCCTTTTCATTCGTTGTGACAACTAACCCCCGTCCACTCCCAATCCAGACATGTGGCAAAGCAGCTTTTAGGTGTGTTCAACTTGAACCAGCGGGGAGTGACATCAAAGTATTGCAAGAGTAATTAGAGCAACTGTATTGCCTTTGAAATCGGTTTTGTTTAGTAGCCTAGATATAGAAATCTACGGTATATTTATTTCATAATTTTTCTTATTCTTTTTTTTAATCTTACATTTAAGCTTTTGTAAACCCTCCCAACAATTATAAACCATCCCAACAGTCTTATATAAACCTTTATACACTCTTAAACCCTTTTTAAAACAAAAAATTAATTTTACATGATTTATGTAAAAGATGAGGTAAAATGTACTGCATGACTCCAGCACCGCTTCGTCAGGCGCTTCGTAAGGTGCTGCAATATCGTCAGCCAGCGTTGTACCTTCCATTTCCACTGTATAAGTACCAGTGTTTTTTTGTTTGTTTTTTTGCGGGTGAGGAACATATTGATCGCAGTTGCTGATAGAGTTGAGCCGGATGCTCGGCTGATACGAGTATCTGGTACGGATAAAGCACTTTTGCCGAGTACGAGTATCATACGACTGTATCTGTGCTCAGATTGAATAAAAATCCTCATTGGGTAGCTGACTGTGTCTGCGTTCTGTGATAGGCTAGTCACAGCGCCCCTCCCCTACACACACAGATTTGCTGTGTCCCGCTCTGCTCACTCACACACAGAACACTGAGAACAGCTCTCTTTCTCTCTCTCAGTCACTCAGGTTTGCGGGTCTTTTCCATTAACGTTTATAGTTTCTTCAGCTTCACGTTTGTTTTTTATTTTGGTTTGTTTGTAGTACTTACTTATTAACCAGTAGAGTTCTGGTAAACGTGGGGTTTATTCAGACGTCGTTCTTGGTAGAATGCAAGATTTAAAAAAAATTTTTTTTTACCGTATGCTGGCTCTAACCAGTTTTCTTTTACTGTCCTTATACACCTGCATGACACCATCGATTGCATTTCAATATAAGATGTATCTGCCCTCAAAAACCCGCGATGTAAAGAGCAGTCCGCGATATAGATTTACATATATTTATAAATCCGCGATGTATCGAGGGTGCACTAGGTGAACCACGATATGGCGAGGGATTACTGTAATCGCATTGATTTGGGACCCATTGTCGCAGCTGTAAACACAACAGCTTTCTTTTTCAATGAGGGGATATGTCAAGATGTTTTGTGACGTCTGCGGCTGAGACTATAGACCAATCGGTCTGCACAGCGCCACTTCAAGTCGAGTCAAGTCACATTTCCTTTCTCTATTTATGAATATGACAAGACACACACAGGTGAGTGACGTATATACGCAATTTCCCACAAAACCTATCCTGTCAGATCTCAAACATAAACACCCTCCCATGACACTCCTGGCCAGGCTTTCAGAATCACGGCATAGACACAGATACAAACTAAAAACATCAATCTGTTAGCATAAAAATGACAACCAGCTGTACGTATATATGTATGCAACAGACAACAGACAGAAATTAAAAACCATGTTCAAAAACCCCAGTGTGGATATTTCATTGCCTGCGTTCTGAGTAACATCAGACCATTCTCAATATCCAATGAGACACTCTCCATTGCAACCTGTGAACAAATATTTGGTGAAGAGCTGTCATCATGCTAAATAATGCTGTGATCCTATCCAACGCTGTTTCCATGACAACTCATTCCAGCAGATTCCACTATGGAGATGTTTCAGCATGCCTCATGAGAAGGTTAACATTGTTATGCATTTCATATGCAGTATGCAGAACTAAGCAAAATAACCACCAAGGAATTTCTAAAGGTATGTTTGCAAAATGGTGTTAATTTTGTCGTTTTAATTGTGAAAAACATCCGTAGCCAAAAATGTCACATACTTAACAGTATTTTGAAATCATTTTACTGAGGCCTCATTTACTTTAAATTCATTTTCTTCCAGGCTGTTTAGTGCTTTTACATCTTTTACATTGGCATATTTTATACAATTGCATAACAAAAGTTTCAATCCTAGAGATGCAAAACAAGCTAATTAAAGCCAATTCTCAAAATCTTATGCAGTCGTGGAAATGCATATTTCAAGTCTGTTCAATCTAAATAAAAGGATTTACAGTGGAGTTCACTTATCTCAACCTCTGTTAACTTGCCAACCCTATTATGTCGACGTTTTTGAAGTGGAATAGGGAGTTTTAAAACTCCCTATTTGTCTTAGCTTTTTCTTTTTGGTTATGTCGATCTTTTTATGTAGCCGAACACTAATATCTCGAGCACAGAAGGACAAATTCGTCACTTCACATGGTTATCTCGTGACTAATGATCGTACCTAGTTCACTGCTCATGCGCTGAGTTCGCGTTGCACGTGGATCGTGGTCCGTATGATCGCTCTGTCAGTGACACTTCTCTCACAGTGCCGCGAATCCACAGAAGAACTCGCGGAAGTGGCAGAAAAATCAAGTCTTACAGATGCTATCTTGGAAGAGGCGCAGGAGTTCACCATCACTGTCCAGGAATTCCCAGATTACATTGACATCGACAAAGACGTTGTTACTGACAGAAGCTTAGAAGCATTTGTTTTCAAGCAGACCGTTATAGGCAAAAAGCAACAAAGCATTTTAGACTTTGTAAAGAAACCATAGTAACCGCGTGTGCAACACTATCAGAACTGTGTCAGAGCGAAATGACTGTTATGATGAATGTGTTTATGTGTGTTGTGACTGTGTTTACGCTGTGAGCGAAATTGTGTTTGCAATCGTCGCGAGTGATTTTAACAAAGCAAACCTTAAGAAAGTATTACCAAACTTTCACCAGCACGTCTCCTGTCCCACACGAGGAGAAAACACACTGAATCATTGTTATTCTCTGTTTAAGAATGCCTACAAGGCTCGTTCACTACCGGCCTTTGGCAAATCGGACCATGCCGCCATTTTCCTCACACCTGAGTATAAACAAAGGATCGTTCAGGAACCCCCGGTGAGGAGGGAAGTTAAACGCTGGTCATCCCATTAAGAGATCACGCTACAGGCAGCTCTTGATGATGTCGACTGGGACATGTGGGCGAGTTCATCTGACGTCAGCGAGTTCACTGATGTGGCGCTCTGCTTCATCAACACGCTAACAGAGCAAGCCACACAAACAATAACAACAACAACAATCTAATCAGAAACCGTGGGTGGACAGTTCAATCCGCACTGCAGTGAACACACACACTGCTGCATACAATGCCGGTCTCCTATCAGGGGACATGAGGGACTATAAAGCATCCTGCTATTCTCTCCAATGCGCAGTTAAAGCCGCAAAGCTCCATTATAGGGATCGAGAGCTGATCCGTTGCTTGTGAACGAGTTAAACTCTTTCTATGCTCGCTTTGATTGTAATTGTGGCAGCACGACGCAGCCGAGTGACGCGTCAGAGAGAATCACTCAGAGCTGCAACAATCACGTGATCTCTGTCTGGGAGGATGAGGTTCGGAGGGCACTCAAGCGTGTGAATATCAGAAAAGCTGCCGGGCCGGATGGTGTTTCAGGTCATGTTCTGCGGTCCTGTGCTGATCAGCTCACCGGGCTCTTCACATCCATCTTTAATGAGTCCCTTGCTACATCTGTGGTCCCCACCTCCTTCAAAAAATCCACCATCATCCCTGTGCCTAAGAACAGTAAACCCTCTTGCCTAAATGACTATCGTCCAGTGGCTCTCACATCTATACTGTAGTCATGAAGGTCTTTGAGAGACTCATCAAAAACAACATCTGCTCCTCCATTCCTGACACTTTGGACCCTCTTTAGTTTGCCTATCATCCCAATAGATGGACTGAAGATGCCATCTCTCACGTCCTCCACTCCTGTCTCACTCACATCGACAGCAAGAGTGGGAACTATGTAAGACTGCTATTTATTGACTATAGCTCAGCCTTTAACACCATAGTTCCCATTAAACTAACTACCAAACTCCTGAACTCTTCTCTCTGCAACTGGATTGAGCATTTACTCACTGGCAGACCTCAAGGTGGTGAGAGTAGGCCAGTTCACCTCCACCTCTATAACCGTGAGTGTGGGAGCTCCACAGGGCTCTGTCCTCAGTCCCCTGCTCTACTCTCTCTATACGCATACTTGGACGAGGTGGAGCAAGTGACATCATGGTGCCAGGACAACTGTCTCTTTCTGAATGTTAGCAAGACTAAAGAACTGATTGTGGACTTCAGGAAGAGACAGCAACGGTCATACTCCCCTCTTATGATCAGCGGGACACCAGTAGAGAGAGTGAGTAGCTTCTAGTACCTGGGTGTAAACATCTCCGAGGACCTGACCTGGACTGCACACATCCATGCACAGGTGAAAAAGGCCAGGCAAAGACTGTACCACCTGCGCCAGCTGAGGAAATGCAGGGTTTCACCAGCTATCCTGAGAACTTTCTAATTAGGGGCGATTGAAAGTGTACAGACTCAGTGCATCACAGCATGGTACGGGAACAGCACCAGTCACAATTGCAAAGCCCTGCAAAGAGTGGTGCGCTTATCCGAGCGCATCTCAGGGTCCGCTCTCCCGTCTCTGCAAGACATCTACATCAAACGCTGCAAAAAAATCATCAAGGACACTAATCACCCCGCAAACCCTCACTTCACCCGGCTGCCATCTGTTAAAGGCTTCCGAAGCCTGATGGCCAAAACCGAGAGACTCAGGAGGAGTTTCTTCCCCCAGGCCATCAGACTCCTGAACGCAGTCACTAACAACACGTGACTTGACTTGACTTCAGTAGTATAAACATCACATACTGATATCGCACTGCACTTTATGGTCTCGTTGTTACTATGTAACAACTCATTATAATCCTGTTTGCACATTATACTTCTGTACTTCTGTTAACCGCGTATTTATTTTTATAGTCTACAGTTTACTTCATAGTTTATTTTAGTTTATTTTATTCCACATCTCTTATTTTTTTACTTGATTTTTTCATAATTCTACATATGTATATATAGTACTTTTATTCTATTTCTATTTTAATTTCTTGTGTTTTTTTGCACTGTCCATGGAAAATACTGTTTACATTTCACTGCCGGTTGTATATTCTGTATATAACTGTGTATGTGACAAATAAAACTTGAATCTCTTGAATCTTGAATCAATGTTGGAGAATATAATTAAAGGTTTGTATGGAGAATGGAAGGTGTTTTTATTGTATTCTGGTAAATCTCTGCTGTTAGTTGCTGCACATATGCCTTTTGTTGTTAGCAAACATATACAGTGTGTGTACATTTTTATAGCATGCCGATCCTTCATCAAACAAATCGTTATATTGGCTGTTGGTTATTTTGATCATCGGTTTTCTCTACGCTTTTTTGCAACCCCCGAGGCCTTCGACATAACCGTATTCCACTGTATAAAAATCTTTATTATCCACTTATAATAAAGGATTGAAATAGCAATTTAAATGTCAGCCAGTTGTTGGAAAGATGGCTTATATGTTGAGAAAAAAAATACTGTCAGGCCAAATTATTCAAATGAAAACAATCCTTTTCACAGCATGCCTTTTAGAAGCTGTGCTATCTCTATTACTAATATGTTGTGTTGTTTGTGCAGGTTATTGCACAGACGTCTAATTTCATTACCTCCCCCTCAGAGTTGAGAATCAGCACCTGGATCCCAAACCAAAAGTTGTGCCTGCCTGCTGCTTCTAGTAGTGTAACATCACATTATTATACCTCTGTAAATATACAAGTGGACGATAACCATTGTGATTCTACAGAGCAGCGACTGAACAGTAATAACCTGCTCCTGAAAATGACGTGTGTATATCAGTGATGGGGCTGAATGAGATGAACCAGCTGAGGTTCACTACTCTACATCTATGCCTGATTATCTCTAATGTCATCTTTCAGTTTCTGACAGAGTGAGGGAGATTGAGGTAGAGATTGAATCTGTTTATTTCACTCTAGGTGCAGATGAATGCAAACAGTCTATCAAACGCTTAATTACATAGCAAGGCTGTGATTGCGAGCAGAGGCTATTAAGATTTCAATATTAGGATGGCTCCGACGGCAAAGAGGGTATGATTTAAAAAAAAAAAATGGAATACGGAATCCGGTTATCTCGACGGCCTCAGGGGTTGCAAAAAAGCGTTGAGATAACCGACAGCCAATTGATTTATTTGATGAAGTGATCGGCATGCTATAAAAATGTACACACACTGTATATGTTTGCTAACAACAAAAGGCATATGTGCACCAACTAACAGCAGAGATTTACCAGAATACAATAAAAACACCTTCCATTCTCCATACAAACCTTTAATTACATTCTCCAACATTGCAAACACAATTTCACTCACAGCATAAACCAGTGGTCGCCAACCCGTCGATCGAGATTGACTGGTCGATCTTTGGTCGCTATCCGGTCGATCGTGATCGATTGGTGGACCTTTATCACCATCCCGGAAGGTCCCGAAAATCAGAATGTTTCAGTTGCCAACTTAGCGAGTCTGTTACGCACCGCTCTCCGCAAGCCCCGACAGGGCGACCACTCCGCGCTTTCCTGCATTCTGCCTTTCTAATGTGCTTTCTCAATAAATTTGGCTTCGTCCCGTCTTTTAATAACCGGCAGAAGGCGGGCTTTATGAGCACACAGAAGCGGATGAGGCTTTGGGATGGGGGGGACCCACGGCCGCACTCGTTGCTCATTGAGAAGAGTAAGAATGATATGTGCTTTCACTTCAGAGAGTGCTGCGCTGTGAGAGAAGCGTCACTGACAGAGCGACGTGCAACACAAACTCAGTGCATGCGCAGTGAACTCGGTACCATCATTAGTCACGAGATGACCATTTGAAGTGACGAATTTGTCCCTCTTTGTGCTCGAGATATTAGTGTTCGGCGACATAAAATAATCAACATTAAAAGTACAACCTTAAATATATGGAAATCTCTGTTTGAAAATTAGTTTAAAAAAAAAAATTCGACATAACTGGAAAAATAAAATACTAGGACAAATAGGGAGTTTGACGGCTCCACTTCAAAAACGTCGACATAATAGTATTGGCGAGTCAACCGTGAGTCGAGATAAATGAACTCCACTATAATATCGTTTCTATACAAGATCTACACTACCAATCAAGTCAATCCCTGAATCAAATATTGAATTCATTTATAATCAGTGGAAACCATCTTGAATTGAACTCTCATCATATTATACAAACTGCATTTAGTACAAAGACCTACAGAGATGCAGATAAACTCTCTCCAGAAATGCACGTTTTCCTCTGCTTCTGCTCCTGACTCTGACTGAAGAACGCGCTGAATAACACTGACCAACATATGAGGAGGAGCCGAAGCCTGACGCTGGTTTCTTATGAGCTTTAAAAGAGACAAAGACGACCATGAACTAGTCGAATGATTAAAGAGTTAATCGTGTTAATGGGGGTGTGTGTAGAAGTTTAGGCGGGTGGCGAGAGAGGGAGGGAGAGAGGAGAGAGAGAGAGAGAGAGAGAGAGAGAGAGAGAGAGAGAGAGAGAGAGAGGACAAGGATGGGAGGACATTAAGCTTTAAATCTGGTAAACATATTAATAGGTCCCTCAGGGACACTTCAGAAACAGCTGTAATAAAGCCACACAGACACACACACACACACACACACACACACACACACACACACACACACACACACAGTCAAACTATAATATGTAGAATAAAGGATGTATGTTAGGCTACCATTCAAACGTTTGAGGTCAGAAAGAGTTTTGGTCATTTGTGTGCACTAATATACTCTAATTCATGCTTAACTGATGCACAGTTTCATTTTAATGGATGACTCATGAAGCCAATCATTAAAGATTGCCACATCAGCAACTAATAAAAAGTGTACCTTATTTTATTTGGCGCCAATCTTTCATTTGAAAGCCACATCTCTAGCATCTGTAAAACCACATTCTTCCATCTTACAAATATATCTAAATTACTCTCAATGACAAATGTGGAAAAGTTAGTTCATGCGTTCATGAGTTCAAGGCTAGATTATTGTAATGCTTTACTAGGTGGTTGCCCTGCACGCTTAATAAACAAATTCCAGCTTGTCCAAAATGCAGCAGCTCGAGTTCTTACTAGAACCAGGAAGTATGAGCATATTAGCCCAGTTCTGTCAAACCTGCACTGGCTTCCTGTTAAACACCGAATACATTTTAAAATCTTGCTAATTACTTACAAAGCATTAAATGGTTTAGCTCCACAGTACTTGAGCGATATCTTAACACATTATAGTCCTTCACGTCTATTGCGATCCCAAAATACTGACCAGCTTATAATACCTAGAATATCAAAGTCAACTGCTGGCGGTCGATCCTTTTCCTATTGAGGTTGTTTTCCTCTAGTTTTCCTCTTTTTCCAAATCATGTAAAATGATTGTTAGGCTGCATAATTTAGGTCAGCCGGAACCGGGAACATTCCCATAACACCTGATGTACTCGATACATCAGAAGAAGAATGGCATCTACGCTGATATTGGTCTCTGTTTATTCCGAGGTTATCGTGGTCAGCTGGATCCGGGCCGTATCCAGATCAGATGAAGGACCTGGACACGAGCACAGCACTGCCCTGAAGTGTCTGCGGAGACCGTGACTACTAGACCCTCCCCTGTGACGATCATGAACCCATCTCCAATCGGACGGAACTGGATTAATATTGGACTTGAATTGTTGTATAATAATCATGTACTGTTTGGCTGTTGGCCAGAGGAGAACTGGTCCCCCAACTGAGCCTGGTTTCTCCCAAGGTTTTTTCTCCATTCTGTTCTTCATTCATTCATTCCGTCACCTGCTGGAGTTTCGGTTCCTTGCCGCTGTCACCTCTGGTTGGGGAAACTTTCCCAACATTCTTCAATTGTATTGATTCGCCTGCTCTTTTAGAGCTGCTGTTCAGCCAAAACAAACTTGTTTTTATTTTTTTCATGTGTCCACTGTAAAGTTGCTTTGAAACAATCTGTATTGATTAATAAAGGTGACTTGACTTATTATTAGTCATATATGCCATATTGTCATAAATGAATTGCTGTTAATTGAATGTGACATTATGGATTAATTCCCTATAAATAGAATCCCATATTAACAAAACAGGACAAATGGACAGCTGAAGACCTGGAAGACTCTGTCACTGTGAGATTAAGTCTTCATTTATTAAGCACTTTTTACAATACCAATTGTTTCAAAGCAGATTTACAGAGCTAACAGGAAAATAATGCAAGGATGATTGTTTTCGCTAGAAGAGAGTTATTGTCCAGCTTGAGTACAGTTTTGATTGATTCATTTTTGGTTTATTTACTTTTTGAGATTAATCTGAATAACAAACAGACCAAATGTAGTCCAGGTGCCACGCCAAAGTTCAGAGCTGGAATGGGCATCCACTGGCAGGAGAGACTGGGAAGACAGTGCAGACACACAAGACTGAGAATAACCAGTCAAGTCACCTTTATTTATATAGTGCTTTTTACAATAGAGATTGTTTCAAAGCAGCTTTACAGTGGGCACTGGAAAACAACACAACAAAGTTTATTTTGACTGTACATCAGCTCTAGAAGAACCAATCCATAATATTGATGAATATTAAGTGTTAAGAGTCCCCAACACTGGCAAGGCCTACTACTGTAAAAGCCAAGGAAAGCCAAAGCCGCAGGTCTCTGGGAGAGAGCCGTATTCTCTGGCCGCTGATCGCCACAGTCCAACAATAGTAAGGCGCTCTCTTGGTGCGTCCCCTGGGAAGAAAATGACTGATGGTGTGATAATGAGGGACAGGTGCGGGTGAGCAGTAACTAAGGCAACGGATGAACTGGAACTAAAGGTGAGCAATGACCAAGGGAACCATTTCAAGGAAAAACAAGACGTGTAGTTTAGAGTGCTCTAGCACATTGCACACAGATGAACAAAAGCGCTTTGTGTTACAGTGAGTCATCTCTTTGACATTTATATAGAGCTTCTTTCCCATTCACAATAATTGATATCGACGAAGAGAATGTGACAGCAGTTACAGTTCACCAGAAGGCCCACTTTAACCCTTTCATAGGTGACAAACAGCCTGCATTTTTTATATCCACAGGAATTTTAACATTTCAAGGAAGGATGGTGTGTTTTTTTAAGAAGCGCTCCCAGGTCGAGCACCCCCTGCTTGTCTTCCTTCCTTCCACAGGTGCTCTCGAAAACTACAGCTTACAGAAATCACTCAGTAATGTTTCTCTGACTCAACAAACAGTGTAATATTATATCAGTGTAAAACAGCTGTTTTCTATGTGAATATATAGTAAAGTGTCATTTATTCCTGTGATTAAAGCTGAATTTATTAGATGATAAAAACAGTAAAACAGTGTAATATTATATCAGTGTAAAACAGCCGTTTTCTATGTGAAAATATAGTAAAGTGTCATTTATTCCTGTGATTAAAGCTGAATTTATTAGATGATAAATACAGTAAAACAGTGTAATATTATATCAGTGTAAAACAGCTGTTTTCTGTGTGAATATATAGTAAAGTGTCATTTATTCCTGTGATTAAAGCTGAATTTATTAGATGATAAATACAGTAAAACAGTGTAATATTATATCAGTGTAAAACAGCTGTTTTCTATGTGAATATATAGTAAAGTGTCATTTATTCCTGTGATTAAAGCTGCATTTATTAGATGATAAATACAGTAAAACAGTGTAATATTATATCAGTGTAAAACAGCTGTTTTCTATGTGAATATATAGTAAAGTGTCATTTATTCCTGTGATTAAAGCTGCATTTATTAGATGATAAATACAGTAAAACAGTGTAATATTATATCAGTGTAAAACAGCTGTTTTCTATGTGAATATATAGTAAAGTGTCATTTATTCCTGTGATTAAAGCTGAATTTATTAGATGATAAATACAGTAAAACAGTGTAGTATTATATCAGTGTAAAACAGCTGTTTTCTATGTGAATATATAGTAAAGTGTCATTTATTCCTGTGATTAAAGCTGCATTTATTAGATGATAAATACAGTAAAACAGTGTAATATTATATCACTGTTGACTAAAGCTGATATGATATGAAAGAGCCATGTTGAACACTTGATTACACTCACATTTGTGTCAAATTTCTTGATAAACTTTCATGGGAAACGTATTCTGTAACATTCACATTCATATATTTATCAGACGCTTTTATCCAAAGTAACTTGCATTGCATTCAAGAAACACATTGACATTCTAATTAATTATTGCTTTCCTTGAGAATCAAACCCATGACCTTGGTGTTGCAAGTGCTGCTCTCTACTGTTGGAGACACAGGAAAACATCATCTTTATTAACACTTTGATTACATTATGGCACCATTTTAGACAAAATCACATAGAGACAACACTTCATTATGTACTAAAAAGCCTCATAAAAGCATTCTGCAAAGCATAATTACAGCTTTCTCTGAATAAATATTTATTGGATGTGGTTAGGGGGTTGAAGCATTTATATTTTGCTGGAGGCATTGGCTTGGCTTCCAAACGAGAGGAAAGAGAGAGTTGACTTTAATTAGCGGCCACTGCCCCTCTATAAATGGAAATTTCATCAAGGCTTATTTGGAGAAATGCCTCAGTCTTTAAACAAACCAAAAAAGGCATGAATGCTGATGCAATTGCCAGCACTAAGAATTATATGACATCAATTTTTCCACATTTACTTTTTCCACATTTTCCACATTCCACTTTATGATAATTAGCATTGAGTCGGGAAAGCAAACAAAAAGCCCATCTGAAAGCAGGACGTAAATACACTTTACTCTATCTAAACCAGCTCTGTGCTCTCTGTTAACGTTCATGAAATACCTCATCCAAATGAAATCGTGCACAAAAAGTGCTGCAGCTGTGATGACTGGGAAGAGGACAGATGGGATTTTGTTTTGTCCTCTCTCTTTGAGTCTTACACTCCCATAGTGCTTTTCTGACAACTGTATTTTCCTTCTTCATCTTTGGCATGTCTGCTTATTTTCTCAGCATTCGTGTTTCTCCTCCAGAAGCTTCAATCTCACAGCATGAAATAAATGAGTTGGTTTGATGTACTATTAAAGGACAGTTGTTATTGTTTTTCATATCTAACACCGATTTGTTCTGACTTGATGTTCCATATATTGTTTAACTGATTAGAAATATGATTTTCCCCCAGAACTCCCAGTCAGGCCTGTTCACCCTGTACATGCTTCCTTTGGGTGCAGTTATTAGGAAGCATGGCATTAGCTTTCATTGCTACGCTGATGATACTCAGCTCTATATTTCTTCTCATCCTGATGAAACGAACAAATTCACTAAATTAACAGAATGCATAACTGATATAAAAAATTGGATGACTAATAACTTTCTACTGCTAAATTCTGAAAAAACAGAGATTCTAATTATCAGACCAAAAACTTCAGCACATAATAATCTAGACTACTGCCTAACACTCAATGGCTGTTCTGTCAAGTCTTCGTCGTCAGTTAGAAACCTGGGTGTGCTCTTTGATACCAATCTTTCATTTGAAAGCCACGTTTCTAGCATCTGTAAAACGGCGTTCTTCCATCTTAAAAATATATCTAAATTGCGACATATGCTCTCTAAGACAAATGTGGAAAAGTTAGTTCATGCGTTCATGAGTTCAAGGCTAGATTATTGTAATGCTTTACTAGGTGGTTGCCCTGCACGCTTAATAAACAAATTCCAGCTGGTCCAAAATGCAGCAGCTCGAGTTCTTACTAGAACCAGGAAGTATGAGCATATTAGCCCAGTTCTGTCAAACCTGCACTGGCTTCCTGTTAAACACCGAATACATTTTAAAATCTTGCTAATTACTTACAAAGCATTAAATGGTTTAGCTCCACAGTACTTGAGCGATCTCTTAACACATTATAGTCCTTCACGTCTATTGCGATCCCAAAATACTGACCAGCTTATAATACCTAGAATATCAAAGTCAACTGCTGGCGGTCGATCCTTTTCCTATTTAGCTCCTAAACTCTGGAACAGTCTTCCTATTACAGTTCGGGAAGCAGACACACTCTGTCAGTTTAAATGTAGACTAAAAACACATCTTTTCAACCTGGCATACACATAACACATTATACATACATTTTTAATCCAAATCATGTAAAATGATTGTTAGGCTGCATAATTTAGATAAGCCGGAACCGGGAACATTCCCATAACACCTGATGTACTCGATACATCAGAAGAAGAATGGCATCTACACTGAAAAAAATAATATGTTGGATTTAATTAACTTTGTTTTGTCAACAGGTTCCACCTAACATTGTTATGTTGCATTTATCTAACATTATCTATTTCAGCAAACTTAATTTTTTTACATAAACTTAATGCACTCTTGTTTAGTTAAACCAAATTAACTATTTTGCTTTTGTTTTAAATAATGAACTTAAGTTCAATTAAACTATATCTATATATTTATCTATTTCAGCAAACTTAATTTTTTTACATAAACTTAATGCAACATTGTTTAGTTAAATCAAATTAAGTACCTTGCTTTTGTTTTAAATAATTGGTTCAACTAATCTATATATATATTTTTTACATTCAACCACAATAAAAATCAGTTTTTTGCTTTGCATTATTTTATTAAGTGAAATTCAGAACATTTTCAAATTGTACACATTTTTCACAATAACAATATGTGAAACATATATACCCTGTGAACATTGGCACACTGTTTTCTCTTATTACAGGTAAAACAAATATAATGCAAGTTATAAGTACAAATTGAACAGTAAACATTTGTGTAAAAATCTCTGTAAACAATGTCTTAATCATAATCTGTGTACAATATATACCCTGTGAACACTGGTTACTGTTTTCTCTTACGCTAACGTAAAAAAAACGCTGTAAATATACTGCATACATTTAAGAACACCTTTTACTAATGTCTAACAAGACTTATTTGTATCTTTAAAACTGCTTAAGATTTTCTTATTAAAAAAAATAATGTAAAAAACAAAACACATTGCCTATAAATGAAAGTATGTGAACGTGCTCTTTTACAGTCTCTGCATTTTTAAATTGAAAAAAATAAATGCAGTTATTCAATAGTAAAAGGTACAGGACAAAATGTACTGCAACAACGTAACATTGGGGAATGTCCTCAACTTGGTCCTTACAAAAGAAGCTTGTTTTTAAGGACCTGGACCTTACTAGACAGTTTTTTGGCATCAAGCTCCATAAAAATCTTTTGAAATGTTTCAAAAGTATATTTTAAGTCTTGTGGGCAGGCCAAGTTGAAAGCGTAAATCAACCCAAGCATCATTGAACACGCATGTGCCACATCATTTTGGCTTTCAAGTACTTTGACGCCTTCAATGATGATGCCAACATCTTTGTAAAGGTCTGTAACATGTGCCCCTTCAGGTTGGATGATATAAATCCCAAGGGTGGTGTTGTGCATCAAGGTTTTGGCTTCTTCATGTTCAATATCCTAAAAACGGACAAAATAAATAATTAGATAAAATCTGGGTGAAAGGGGCAAATTGGTTTTAGATATGTTTAACAGGTTTAAATTACCATGTACTCCTTCATAAGGCTCGAGGGGTCTTCATTCAAATATTTTTCTTTTGTGGATGGTGACATTCTGAAAGTGTAAAAATAAACCATTATTAGCAATATACAAATTATCTCACAATGTTATTTCTATAAGGGTCATCTCTGGAAACAAGAACAAAAGAAAATGGCCCTAAACCAGAAATTTTGTTATAGGAAAGACACACAATTTCTGATGTCTGAGTTTCTAAATGTAGATGCATAAATCCCAACTCTGATGCTCCTAAAAAATATGGTAAAGCTATACGCAAGCCTTTACATTAAAGCGGTTTACACTACAGAACATGTGAGTAGTTCAGATGCAATTTTCTCTTTTCTGTTAAATGAGCATTTTCTATCAGGCGTTTAGTGTTGATCTACAAATTTATATTTCAGGCTGCGGTATTTAGCAAGTTTTTTTAAGCAAAATTATTTGAGTAACGTATATTTCTTGTAAAGAGCATTCACTGAAAATCAATCTCATTTTGACTGAGGGCTTTTGAAGGAAAACAGTACCATTTTTCAATAATTTACTATGTTCTTCCCTCAACTTAGACAAATTAATACATATTTTTTCAATGCGTGCACTCCATCTTTGTACAGTATGTTGTGAATGTGTTAGCATTTAGCCTAGCCCCATTCCTTAGGATCCAAACAGGGATGAATTTAGAAGCCACCAAACACTTCCATGTTCTCCCTTTTTAAAGAGCGTTACATGAGTAAGTATGGTGGCACAAAATAAAAAAGTGGCAATTTTTTTTAAGCGGATAAAAAAAAAAAAAAAGAGAACTATATTTTATGGCGGAAGAGCACCTAGTTGTGCAGTACTAGTTACTTACTGGGTGCTCTAGGGAAAACATGGAAGTGTTTGGTGGCTTCTAAATTCATCCCTGTTTGGTTCCTAAGGAATGAATGGAGCTAGGCTAAATGCTAACACATTCACGACACTGTGCAAAGATGAAGTGCATGTGAAAAAATATGTATTACTTTGTCTAAATTGAGGTAAGAACATAGCAAAATTTTGAAAAACTGTGCTGTTTTCCTTTAAAAGCTTACGCATTTTAACTTATCAGATATGCCATGCGTTAGATGCACTTCACTGAAAAAAGATATTCAGCCATTATTTATCTTATTGCAACCATTATTAACTTCAGTGTTATAATTGAGAAATTAACAGGTTTCATAACATGAGGCTTAGAGCATAACAACTGAAAGCTCATCTTTGGAAGAAATATTGCCAGATTTAAAATGATGAGTTTAGAGAACATACCTGATCCAAAACAGACATGATGTTGCTTTTCTTCTGTCTTGCTGCTTCTCCTTTCTTTCCGAATGAAGCTGATGAGCTGAGTTGAGAAATGATGAAGCTGACCCATGAATTTGGACACCAAAGGGATTGTTGTTATCCTGCTGAATTCCCCAGACACCTAATACAGTTTTAAAAGAACAAATCAAAAGTTACACTAAGAGTTTAGTGTGTCTTTACTAAACTTACAGATCACATACAAAATAACCACAGATGAACAAACCAAATAAATGGGTTATTATTATAATAAATTATTCATAATTCAAAATAACAACCACCATCTGTATAGAAGGACATAAAGACTTACCTCTCGTTCATTAAACAGTGCTGGCCATCTAGTTTTAAATCTTCAACCACCTCATGTCTTCTACGTGAAAATGTTCTGTCCATCAGCTCCCAGATAACCTGCTCATTGTTTCTTTTAGTCACCTCAGACAATAGTGCAATTCTTTGATGTTCAAGTGTTTCTTTTGTTTCTCCCAGTGGGAGATCTGGACAATAGTTTACTTCAGCTTTTTTAGGTTTCTTCACTTGGTTAGGACTTCCCACTGATCCTTTTCGCTTGTATGAGTTGATGTGTTTGGATTTCTCTTTTAAGGTCATTCAATGAGTCTGGTATACCAGTTGGTAAAATTAAACTTTCAGTTGTTATCTCCCAAAATTACTAGAAGCTTGGCTGTGCTATCCATCATATCAAACCTTTCTAAAAAAAGAGAGAGAGAGTTGAATATATTAGTACAACACCAGCAGATTGATTCTTACTATTGACTATAAAATTGACATTTAGTATAAAATTAAACTTGCATTACATTTTTAGAACAAAAACATGGATATGCTTGTCTGCGGCCATAGTGTCCATGTACTAACCTGAAGTGTTTTAAAAGTGTTGATCTGGATGTGTGAAATGAGCCACAATCTCTGCACAGCCACTTGTGGGACTCCAGAGGCATAACTTCTAAACCCTGTTAAGTGGAAGGATGTTAGTCACCAATTAAAAAGTTAAATTGAATAAAATATAAATTTGTGTATATATATATATATATATATATATATATATATATATGATATATACATACATACACACACACACACACACACACACACACTCGTGCATTTGGCAGACGCTTTTATCCAAAGCGACTTACATTGCATTCAAGGAACACATTGAATCAGTTCTTGCTTTCTCTGGGTTCGAACCCATGACCTACAACGCTAATGCTCTACTGACTGAGCTACAGGAAAGCTCAGAGTGTTTATATATATATAACACTAACAACTGCTAAACTGTAGTATAAATGTTTTGGATGACCTAACCAAAAAGTTACTTACCGGTAACTACATGACAACTTCTTAAAGTGTTAAATGTGTTTAGTTCCATGATTTTTATATTTGAACTCAAATAGAGATGCAAAGACCACAATTTAAAACAGTTATTGAAAAACTAATACTAAACCATGAGACAAAATGACTTTATTTGCACACTACTATCGTGGTGGAAATACCCCTAATTAGCAATTGAATAGGAGTAATTTATCTTTTTTATGTTAGAATTTAAATCAAATCAAAGTGGAAAATATTAAATGTGAATTAAAAAGCAATGCAGAGTGACTAATAATAATCTGAAAACAAAGTCAACTAAACAAGTTTAATATACTTTGTGGTCTGTAATTCACCATTCTAATCGGTTGATAATCTCAATATAAATGCAAATAGGTAAAATATCTCACCTGTGTCTCCACATGTTTTCTCCGTTTGCGAAATCAATTTGTCTATCAGACGTTAATGCACAAAATGGCCGGCTGTAATCACTGGTGAGACATGTGCTTTCTATCTGCGCATGCGCAGCTCCATGCTGATCAAAGTGTGGTACTGCAGAAGCAACATAACTTTATTTAATTCAGTCAACATTCAATTCAGTGTACATGTGAAAGTTACTTTTTATTTTTATTTTGTCCAAACAAAGGTTTTAATTTCAATGCACAAACTTAAGTGTATTAATTAATTCATATGTATTTACATTCTTTGAACCAACAAAGCAGTGTTTCATTTTTGCTTTTAAAAGGAAAACAGTACCATTTTTCAATGTTGCACTATGTTCATGCCTCAACTTAGACAAATTAATACATACTTACCTTTTTTCAATGCTTTGCACTTAATGTTTGTTCTTTTGATCTTTAATCTTTGAAAATTGTGAATGTGTTAGCATTTAGCATAGCCCCATTCATTCCTCCGGATCCAAACAGAGATACATTTAGAAACCACCAAATACATAAGACCAATATAAATGAAAATAAGTAAAATATCTCACCTGTATCTCCACATAAAGACAAAAGTTTAGTTGTTTTCTCAGTTTGCAAAGTAAGTTTGTTTTTCCAGACGTTAATGAACAAGATGGCGGTTGTAATCTGAAAAGTGAACGATGAGCATTCTATTTGCGCATGCGCGTTTGCAGCGCCACCTGCTGATCAAAGTGCAGTACTGCATAAGAAACGCAACTTTATTTAATTCAGTCAACATAAGAAAATTGTGTACATTTGAAAATTACTTTTTTTAAATTATGTCTAAACAAAGGTTTTCATTTCAATGCACAAACTTAAGTGTATTACTTAATTTCAAATGTATTTACATTCTTTGAACCAACAACAGCAGTGTTTCATTTTTTTGAGTGTACGCTGATATTGGTCTCTGTTTATTCCGAGGTTACCGTGGTCAGCTGGATTCGGGCCGTAACCAGATCAGATGAAGGACCTGGACACGAGCACAGCACTGCCCTGAAGTGTCTGCGGAGACCGTGACTCTACTGGACCCTCCCCTGTGATGATCATGAACCCATCTCTAACCGGACCAAATTGGACTTCATATTGGACTTGAATTGTTGTATAATAATCATGCACGGTTTGGCTGTTGGCCAGAGGAGAACTGGTCCCCCGACTGAGCCTGGTTTCTCCCAAGGTTTTTTCTCCATTCTATTCTTCATTCGTTACGTCACCTGCCGGAGTTTTGGTTCCTTGCCGCTGTCGCCTATGGCTTGCTCAGTTGGGGAAACTTAACACTTAAAATTCACAATTGTATTGATTCACCTGCTCTTTTGGGGCTTCTGTTCAGCCAAACAAACTTTGTTTATATTGTTTTTCCTGTAAAGCTGCTTTGAAACAATCTACATTGTAAAAAGAGCTATATAAATAAAGGTGACTTGACTTGACTTGACTCAGGCAATTCAAATGTGAAACGCGTTCGTTTTCAAGATTCTCCATGGAATTTTCTTGCTTTTCCATTTATGGTCAGAAAAACAGAATGAAGCATTTGACCTGTTCTCACACTGGTTATGTTGGTGTCTGGAGACACTTAAACCTCCAGATCTCTCTGTCAGGAGTCTGTGAGACAGAACGTCAGCTATCGGCTGAAGGCCGTCTTCAGTCATCTCCACTGCTCACACACCAGAAGAATAAAGAGCTGGCAGCAGATTATTCATTTCCCAAGATAAATGTCAGTGCAAGAGATTTAATGAGCATTCTTATGTGTATTCTCACCGGTGTGCCTTTATGATTTGAATAATAATAAGTGTGTTTTCTCTTTGCTTTTGTTTGTTTCATGTGTAGATGCGTCTGGACTTTAACAAATAATGAGTAAATTAGAACTACAATCTAACCTAATGAACTCTTTTTACTCAAACTTTTTCAAATAAATGTAACACTAGATTTGTATATTTTCAGTTAATACTAAGTAAGAGTTTTGGTCATTTGTGTGCACTATGATGATTGTGATTGTCAGTGTGTGTGTGTGTGTGTGTGTGTGTGTGTGTGTGTGTGTGTCTGTTTGTTTGTGAAGTAAGTAGGTTTGTATGGAGAAGGTTTGTATCTCGCCGCTTTTTTGCAACCCCTGAAGCCGTCGACATAACCGAACTCCACTGTATATACAGTATATATAATCAAAATTAATGATGCAGTTGCCATTGTGCCATTGAATTTCTGTACATTTTCTTGTCATTGCGATTTAAATTGAATTCAGCATCATGAAGAGTGTAGACACTCATGGACTGAAGAGCTGAATTTCTGAATGTTCCAGCCAGGTGTGGGTGCAAGAGTGTGATTTGAGGTTATTAAAGATGTGAAACAATTGTGCCTCAGACACAAAGGACCTTGCTTCATCACCCTCATTAAAATCATTACTATTGTTATTAATAATGAAGCATTAGCATGAAAGCACAATCATACTCTATGCAAATAAATGGTAATGAAAGGCAAAAAAAAAAAACAAAGCCACACAGATCATTGATGGACAAATGCATTATCTGGAAGGAAACACCTAATTCAATAGCATAGCCGAGGACTTTCAAACTGTTACTTTTGAAGAGGATAAATGTATAAAACCAATGAAAACAGGATCATTAGCATCATCCTGCTAGTTTCTATGTGAGACAAGGCTAAATAAATCAGCTAATTGATGAAACTCTGTTCTGCTCATACCAGTAATGAAAAGACTCAGGGTAAGAACGTTAATTTCAACCCGTCAACCAATTTAAATTAGTGAAAGCATAAGGCAATTAAACAGTAAACCTCTCATCCGAGCACTTTCCACATTAATGTTGATTTTCTGGCATTAGAGTTGGTTAGGTTCAATGAATACGGTGCCGTCAGTGAGGAAATTTGCTCATTGTCCAATATCTTTGGCAATTATGAAAACTATGAAACTTGTGTTTGGCAACCAAAAGTTTTACAGACACACTCATTTTCAATTTTGGAGGAAAATTACAGTAGGTGAAAATCAATCGGCTATTTCTATTTAATTCCGCCGTGACTGATGAATCAGTGGAAGTGGGACTCAGTGTATTTCAGTCTACAGCACAAACCCTTAAATACACCAAACACACTCCACGATGAAACACTGAGTGACGAGGAACACACACAGAGACTGACACATAAAAGCCTTTTCGTCTTTTACTTGCACTGTACCTGCATTGCCATCTTTCTTTCATTTTTACAGTGCATGAACAGAAATATGTCAAATATCTCTCAGGCAATCCAGGGACGGCCGTTTACCTTTAGTCAATATTTTTAATGAAACCTGAGAGATTTCTGCCCCTCCATTGAGAGTCCAAATCTGATATTTAAAGCAATCATAAAAGTGATCCATTTGAATTGAATGGTTTAATGCAAGTCTTCTGAAGCTCAAACGTACTTGAAGGGAATTTGTATAACTGGAAATGCAAACCTCATGCAAAGAGGTTTCAAAAGTTTGGTGAACTCTGACCTGTAATTTTGTATTGAGCAAAACTGTGAAATTTGCTGAAGGAGATTTATACGGACACTTGTAATGTCAATCAATGAGATCTTTATAACAGTATAGTAGATTCTTACATAAAATGTGTATTAATATCAATATCTTATTACGATAATATTTAAATGCTTGGTTTTATGATCAAAGCTCTGCAGTTTTAAAACATATAATGCAACACAATGATGATGAACAAATAAACCTTCATCAAAAGCTCATCATATTTGACTCTCATGATTGTTATAATAAATGATGTCTGGATAATCAAGTAAACGTCAGTCCAGCTGAAATATCACTAACAATATTCTAGCGTTTACTTGATAAAGTCAGAGCAGATTTGACGGCAGAAACAGACTTTTACTGGATAAAACAGTCTGAACTATCAATCAGACGACACAAGAACTGGATCTGCAAAGTCTCCATCATGGGGATCAAATATGATACTGTAGACTTCATAAGATTAACACAAGGTCAAGGAAAATTAGATTTTCTTATGTCATGTCCATTATCTGTGAGTCCATTAGAGGGCTGTTTTGTGCTTTAACTAAAACCTCCTATTATAGTAAGTGCATGAGAAAGAAAAACAAAGCAAATTTAGCAACACACAGAGAGGACAGAGTGTTACAATCTATATATAAGAGGAGCAGTTGGACTGATCTGTAATCAATCACCTGAATCAAGAAAAAACACTGAGAAAGAGAGAGAGTGAGAGAGAGAAGAAGACCGAAGCTGGAGGTTTATCAGATGAAGCCGTCAAGACAAAACAAATAAGCTTCTCTAGTTCTCTTAGTGTGTTTGTCTTCTCTGTTGATGTCGTTTGTTCTTCTGATAGCAACACAAAACACACAGAAAAGCAGCAGATCCCTTGAGTTCAAAGGTCAGCCAGTGAAGCATTAACCAGCAGCTGTAAATCCCTCTAAATCATCACGGGTTTCAGCTTTACCTCAAAGCCCAGAGTCCAGATCCAGAGACGTGACGGCACTGATGTCCTCTCCGGCGCGGTTTCTGAACGAGGTCCCGGGATGGTTTCTGTGGACGGGGATCTTCATGCCCGTGACGGCACTCCTGCTGCTGATCATCGCTTACCTCAGCTGGCAGATCCGCAAGAGTAAGACCAGCTAACAATCATGAGTACATACAGTACCGTTCAAACACTGGGACCATTCAAAATGTATAATGTTTCTGAAAGAGTCTCTCCAGATCACCAAGCCTTGATTTATCTCAAGAGTAATTTATTCCTGTGATTACAGCTGAATTTATTAGATGATAAATACAGTAAAACAGTGTAATATTATATCAGTGTAAAACAGCTGTTTTCTATGTGAATATATAGTAAAGTGTCATTTATTCCTGTGATTAAAGCTGAATTTATTAGATGATAAATACAGTAAAACAGTGTAATATTATATCAGTGTAAAACAGCTGTTTTCTGTGTGAATATATAGTAAAGTGTCATTTATTCCTGTGATTAAAGCTGAATTTATTAGATGATAAATACAGTAAAACAGTGTAATATTATATCAGTGTAAAACAGCTGTTTTCTATGTGAATATATAGTAAAGTGTCATTTATTCCTGTGATTAAAGCTGAATTTATTAGATGATAAATACAGTAAAACAGTGTAATATTATATCAGTGTAAAACAGCTGTTTTCTGTGTGAATATATAGTAAAGTGTCATTTATTCATGTGATTAAAGCTGAATTTATTAGATGATAAATACAGTAAAACAGAGTAATATTATATCAGTGTAAAACAGCTATTTTCTATGTGAATATATAGTAAAGTGACATTTATTCCTGTGATTACAGCTGAATTTATTAGATGATAAATACAGTAAAACAGTGTAATATTATATCAGTGTAAAACAGCTGTTTTCTGTGTGAATATATAGTAAAGTGTCATTTATTCCTGTGATTAAAGCTGAATTTATTAGATGATAAATACAGTAAAACAGAGTAATATTATATCAGTGTAAAACAGCTGTTTTCTGTGTGAATATATAGTAAAGTGTCATTTATTCCTGTGATTAAAGCTGAATTTATTAGATGATAAATACAGTAAAACAGAGTAATATTATATCAGTGTAAAACAGCTGTTTTCTATGTGAATATATAGTAAAGTGACATTTATTCCTGTGATTAAAGCTGAATTTATTAGATGATAAATACAGTAAAACAGTGTAATATTATATCAGTGTAAAACAGCTGTTTTCTATGTGAATATATAGTAAAGTGTCATTTATTCCTGTGATTAAAGCTGAATTTATTAGATGATAAATACAGTAAAACAGTGTAATATTATATCAGTGTAAAACAGCTGTTTTCTGTGTGAATATATAGTAAAGTGTCATTTATTCCTGTGATTAAAGCTGAATTTATTAGATGATAAATACAGTAAAACAGAGTAATATTATATCAGTGTAAAACAGCTGTTTTCTATGTGAATATATAGTAAAGTGACATTTATTCCTGTGATTAAAGCTGAATTTATTAGATGATAAATACAGTAAAACAGTGTAATATTATATCAGTGTAAAACAGCTGTTTTCTATGTGAATATATAGTAAAGTGTCATTTATTCCTGTGATAAAAGCTGAATTTATTAGATGATAAATACAGTAAAACAGTGTAATATTATATCAGTGTAAAACAGCTGTTTTCTATGTGAATATATAGTAAAGTGTCCTTTATTCCTGTGATTAAAGCTGAATTTATTAGATGATAAATACAGTAAAACAGTGTAATATTATATCAGTGTAAAACAGCTGTTTCTATGTGAATATATAGTAAAGTGTCATTTATTCCTGTGATTAAAGCTGAATTTATTAGATGATAAATACAGTAAAACAGTGTAATATTATATCAGTGTAAAACAGCTGTTTTCTATGTGAATATATAGTAAAGTGTCATTATTCCTGTGATAAAAGCTGAATTTATTAGACGATAAATACAGTAAAACAGTTTAATATTATATCAGTGTAAAACAGCTGTTTTCTATGTGAATATATAGTAAAGTGTAATTTATTCCTGTGATTAAAGCTGAATTTATTAGATGATAAATACAGTAAAACAGTGTAATATTATATCAGTGTAAAACAGCTGTTTTCTATGTGAATATATAGTAAAGTGTCATTTATTCCTGTGATTAAAGCTGAATTTATTAGATGATAAATACAGTAAAACAGTGTAATATTATATCAGTGTAAAACAGCTGTTTTCTATGTGAATATATAGTAAAGTGTCATTATTCCTGTGATAAAAGCTGAATTTATTAGACGATAAATACAGTAAAACAGTTTAATATTATATCAGTGTAAAACAGCTGTTTTCTATGTGAATATATAGTAAAGTGTCATTTATTCCTGTGATTAAAGCTGAATTTATTAGATGATACAGTAAAACAGTGTAATATTATATCAGTGCAAAACAGCTGTTTTCTATGTGAATATATAGTAAAGTGACATTTTTTCCTGTGATTAAAGCTGAATTTATTAGATGATAAATACAGTAAAACAGTGTAATATTATATCAGTGTAAAACAGCTGTTTTCTATGTGAATATATAGTAAAGTGACATTTTTTCCTGTGATTAAAGCTGAATTTATTAGATGATAAATACAGTAAAACAGTGTAATATTATATCAGTGTAAAACAGCTGTTTTCTATATGAATATATAGTAAAGTGTCATTTATTCCTGTGATAAAAGCTGAATTTATTAGATGATAAATACAGTAAAACAGTGTAATATTATATCAGTGTAAAACAGCTGTTTTCTATGTGAATATATAGTAAAGTGTCATTTATTCCTGTGATTAAAGCTGAATTTATTAGATGATAAATACAGTAAAACAGTGTAATATTATATCAGTGTAAAACAGCTGTTTTCTATGTGAATATATAGTAAAGTGTCATTTATTCCTGTAATTAAAGCTGAATTTATTAGATGATAAATACAGTAAAACAGTGTAATATTATATCAGTGTAAAACAGCTGTTTTCTATGTGAATATATAGTAAAGTGTCATTTATTCCTGTAATTAAAGCTGAATTTATTAGATGATAAATACAGTAAAACAGTGTAATATTATATCAGTGTAAAACAGCTGTTTTCTATGTGAATATATAGTAAAGTGTCATTTATTCCTGTGATAAAAGCTGAATTTATTAGATGATAAATACAGTAAAACAGTGTAATATTATATCAGTGTAAAACAGCTGTTTTCTATGTGAATATATAGTAAAGTGTCATTTATTCCTGTGATTAAAGCTGAATTTATTAGATGATAAATACAGTAAAACAGTGTAATATTATATCAATGTAAAACAGCTGTTTTCTATGTGAATATATAGTAAAGTGTCATTTATTCCTGTGATTAAAGCTGAATTTATTAGATGATAAATACAGTAAAACAGTGTAATATTATATCAGTGTAAAACAGCTGTTTTCTATGTGAATATATAGTAAAGTGTCATTATTCCTGTGATAAAAGCTGAATTTATTAGACGATAAATACAGTAAAACAGTTTAATATTATATCAGTGTAAAACAGCTGTTTTCTATGTGAATATATAGTAAAGTGTCATTTATTCCTGTGATTAAAGCTGAATTTATTAGATGATAAATACAGTAAAACAGTGTAATATTATATCAGTGTAAAACAGCTGTTTTCTATGTGAATATATAGTAAAGTGTCATTTATTCCTGTGATTAAAGCTGAATTTATTAGATAAATACAGTAAAACAGTGTAATATTATATCAGTGTAAAACAGCTGTTTTCTTTGTGAATATATAGTAAAGTGTCATTTATTCCTGTGATTAAAGCTGAATTTATTAGATGATAAATACAGTAAAACAGTGTAATATTATATCAGTGTAAAACAGCTGTTTTCTTTGTGAATATATAGTAAAGTGTCATTTATTCCTGTGATTAAAGCTGAATTTATTAGATGATAAATACAGTAAAACAGTGTAATATTATATCAGTGTAAAACAGCTGTTTTCTATGTGAATATATAGTAAAGTGTCATTATTCCTGTGATAAAAGCTGAATTTATTAGACGATAAATACAGTAAAACAGTGTAATATTATATCAGTGTAAAACAGCTGTTTTCTATGTGAATATATAGTAAAGTGTCATTATTCCTGTGATAAAAGCTGAATTTATTAGACGATAAATACAGTAAAACAGTTTAATATTATATCAGTGTAAAACAGCTGTTTTCTATGTGAATATATAGTAAAGTGTCATTTATTCCTGTGATTAAAGCTGAATTTATTAGATGATACAGTAAAACAGTGTAATATTATATCAGTGTAAAACAGCTGTTTTCTATGTGAATATATAGTAAAGTGTCATTTATTCCTGTGATTAAAGCTGAATTTATTAGATGATAAATACAGTAAAACAGTGTAATATTATATCAGTGTAAAACAGCTGTTTTCTATGTGAATATATAGTAAAGTGTCATTTATTCCTGTGATTAAAGCTGAATTTATTAGATGATAAATACAGTAAAACAGTGTAATATTATATCAGTGTAAAACAGCTGTTTTCTATGTGAATATATAGTAAAGTGTCATTTATTCCTGTGATTAAAGCTGAATTTATTAGATGATAAATACAGTAAAACAGTGTAATATTATATCAGTGTAAAACAGCTGTTTTCTATGTGAATATATAGTAAAGTGTCATTTATTCCTGTGATTAAAGCTGAATTTATTAGATGATAAATACAGTAAAACAGTGTAATATTATATCAGTGTAAAACAGCTGTTTTCTATGTGAATATATAGTAAAGTGTCATTTATTCCTGTAATTAAAGCTGAATTTATTAGATGATAAATACAGTAAAACAGTGTAATATTATATCAGTGTAAAACAGCTGTTTTCTATGTGAATATATAGTAAAGTGTCATTTATTCCTGTGATTAAAGCTGAATTTATTAGATGATAAATACAGTAAAACAGTGTAATATTATATCAGTGTAAAACAGCTGTTTTCTATGTGAATATATAGTAAAGTGTCATTTATTCCTGTGATTAAAGCTGAATTTATTAGATGATAAATACAGTAAAACAGTGTAATATTATATCAGTGTAAAACAGCTGTTTTCTATGTGAATATATAGTAAAGTGTCATTTATTCCTGTGATTAAAGCTGAATTTATTAGATGATAAATACAGTAAAACAGTGTAATATTATATCAGTGTAAAACAGCTGTTTTCTATGTGAATATATAGTAAAGTGTCATTTATTCCTGTGATTAAAGCTGAATTTATTAGATGATAAATACAGTAAAACAGTTTAATATTATATCAGTGTAAAACAGCTGTTTTCTATGTGAATATATAGTAAAGTGTCATTTATTCCTGTGATTAAAGCTGAATTTATTAGATGATAAATACAGTAAAACAGTGTAATATTATATCAGTGTAAAACAGCTGTTTTCTATGTGAATATATAGTAAAGTGTCATTTATTCCTGTGATTAAAGCTGAATTTATTAGAGATAAATACAGTAAAACAGTGTAATATTATATCAGTGTAAAACAGCTGTTTTCTATGTGAATATATAGTAAAGTGTCATTTATTCCTGTGATTAAAGCTGAATTTATTAGATGATAAATACAGTAAAACAGTGTAATATTATATCAGTGTAAAACAGCTGTTTTCTTTGTGAATATATAGTAAAGTGTCATTTATTCCTGTGATTAAAGCTGAATTTATTAGATGATAAATACAGTAAAACAGTGTAATATTATATCAGTGTAAAACAGCTGTTTTCTATGTGAATATATAGTAAAGTGTCATTATTCCTGTGATAAAAGCTGAATTTATTAGACGATAAATACAGTAAAACAGTTTAATATTATATCAGTGTAAAACAGCTGTTTTCTATGTGAATATATAGTAAAGTGTCATTTATTCCTGTGATTAAAGCTGAATTTATTAGATGATAAATACAGTAAAACAGTGTAATATTATATCAGTGTAAAACAGCTGTTTTCTATGTGAATATATAGTAAAGTGTCATTTATTCCTGTGATTAAAGCTGAATTTATTAGATGATAAATACAGTAAAACAGTGTAATATTATATCAGTGTAAAACAGCTGTTTTCTATGTGAATATATAGTAAAGTGACATTTTTTCCTGTGATTAAAGCTGAATTTATTAGATGATAAATACAGTAAAACAGTGTAATATTATATCAGTGTAAAACAGCTGTTTTCTATATGAATATATAGTAAAGTGTCATTTATTCCTGTGATAAAAGCTGAATTTATTAGATGATAAATACAGTAAAACAGTGTAATATTATATCAGTGTAAAACAGCTGTTTTCTATGTGAATATATAGTAAAGTGTCATTTATTCCTGTGATTAAAGCTGAATTTATTAGATGATAAATACAGTAAAACAGTGTAATATTATATCAGTGTAAAACAGCTGTTTTCTATGTGAATATATAGTAAAGTGTCATTTATTCCTGTAATTAAAGCTGAATTTATTAGATGATAAATACAGTAAAACAGTGTAATATTATATCAGTGTAAAACAGCTGTTTTCTATGTGAATATATAGTAAAGTGTCATTATTCCTGCGATAAAAGCTGAATTTATTAGACGATAAATACAGTAAAACAGTGTAATATTATATCAGTGTAAAACAGCTGTTTTCTATGTGAATATATAGTAAAGTGTCATTATTCCTGTGATAAAAGCTGAATTTATTAGACGATAAATACAGTAAAACAGTTTAATATTATATCAGTGTAAAACAGCTGTTTTCTATGTGAATATATAGTAAAGTGTCATTTATTCCTGTGATTAAAGCTGAATTTATTAGATGATACAGTAAAACAGTGTAATATTATATCAGTGTAAAACAGCTGTTTTCTATGTGAATATATAGTAAAGTGTCATTTATTCCTGTGATTAAAGCTGAATTTATTAGATGATAAATACAGTAAAACAGTGTAATATTATATCAGTGTAAAACAGCTGTTTTCTATGTGAATATATAGTAAAGTGACATTTTTTCCTGTGATTAAAGCTGAATTTATTAGATGATAAATACAGTAAAACAGTGTAATATTATATCAGTGTAAAACAGCTGTTTTCTATATGAATATATAGTAAAGTGTCATTTATTCCTGTGATAAAAGCTGAATTTATTAGATGATAAATACAGTAAAACAGTGTAATATTATATCAGTGTAAAACAGCTGTTTTCTATGTGAATATATAGTAAAGTGTCATTTATTCCTGTGATTAAAGCTGAATTTATTAGATGATAAATACAGTAAAACAGTGTAATATTATATCAGTGTAAAACAGCTGTTTTCTATGTGAATATATAGTAAAGTGTCATTTATTCCTGTAATTAAAGCTGAATTTATTAGATGATAAATACAGTAAAACAGTGTAATATTATATCAGTGTAAAACAGCTGTTTTCTATGTGAATATATAGTAAAGTGTCATTTATTCCTGTAATTAAAGCTGAATTTATTAGATGATAAATACAGTAAAACAGTGTAATATTATATCAGTGTAAAACAGCTGTTTTCTATGTGAATATATAGTAAAGTGTCATTTATTCCTGTGATTAAAGCTGAATTTATTAGATGATAAATACAGTAAAACAGTGTAATATTATATCAGTGTAAAACAGCTGTTTTCTATGTGAATATATAGTAAAGTGTCATTTATTCCTGTGATTAAAGCTGAATTTATTAGATGATAAATACAGTAAAACAGTGTAATATTATATCAGTGTAAAACAGCTGTTTTCTATGTGAATATATAGTAAAGTGTCATTTATTCCTGTGATTAAAGCTGAATTTATTAGATGATAAATACAGTAAAACAGTGTAATATTGTATTAGTGTAAAACCGCTGTTTTCTATGTGAATATATAGTAAAGTGTCATTTATTCCTGTGATTAAAGCTGAATTTATTAGATGATAAATACAGTAAAACAGTGTAATATTATATCAGTGTAAAACAGCTGTTTTCTATGTGAATATATAGTAAAGTGTCATTTATTCCTGTGATTAAAGCTGAATTTATTAGATGATAAATACAGTAAAACAGTGTAATATTGTATTAGTGTAAAACCGCTGTTTTCTATGTGAATATATAGTAAAGTGTCATTTATTCCTGTGATTAAAGCTGAATTTATTAGATGATAAATACAGTAAAACAGTGTAATATTATATCAGTGTAAAACAGCTGTTTTCTATGTGAATATATAGTAAAGTGTCATTTATTCCTGTGATTAAAGCTGAATTTATTAGATGATAAATACAGTAAAACAGTGTAATATTATATCAGTGTAAAACAGCTGTTTTCTATGTGAATATATAGTAAAGTGTCATTTATTCCTGTGATTAAAGCTGAATTTATTAGATGATAAATACAGTAAAACAGTATAATATTATATCAGTGTAAAACAGCTGTTTTCTATATGAATATATAGTAAAGTGTCATTCTGTGATTAAAGCTGAATTTATTAGATGATAAATACAGTAAAACAGTGTAATATTATATCAGTGTAAAACAGCTGTTTTCTATGTGAATATATAGTAAAGTGTCATTTATTCCTGTGATTAAAGCTGAATTTATTAGATGATAAATACAGTAAAACAGTGTAATATTATATCAGTGTAAAACAGCTGTTTTCTATGTGAATATATAGTAAAGTGTCATTTATTCCTGTGATTAAAGTTGTGTTTTCCACTAGTGTCAATGTAATTTTGCTGTTGGGAAACATCTGACGTTAAAGCTTTATTTCTCGTTAATTTACTCACTCTGTAATAACTATCCAGGGTTGTTTTTGTTTTCTTGCAAGAGTGTTTAAGAATAAGCAGAGCTGTCTGAATGCAATAGCGCTGTCTTTCCACTAAATGCCAGAAACCTCTTTGTTTTCTTTTAGCTTGCGCTGCATTTTTCTCTTGAGCAAAACATGGATCATTTCCTCAGGTTTTGATTACATGACATGGATGAAACGCTAAACTCTCATGCAGGACGCCGGACGGGGAGCGTTCTGTTATCTTATGCCTTCAAGTCAGGGAAAACGTTGCTCCTCACGTTGTTAATTGGTTGATTGAAATGAAGAAAGCAATTAAACTGATTAATGGCCCCTTCAACTGATTCAACTGTCCCTCTAATCAGATGCTGATTGAAGCGCTGAGAGTTTCTACACCTCCGTTGTGTGCGTGTGCGTGTGCGTGTGCGTGTGCGTGTGCGTGTGTGTGTGTGTGCGTGTGTCGCACAGGTCATTCTGGCAGCGGGAAGTTTGCGTTTTGCTGACATGAGCAGAGTGACATCACTTTAAGTGCAGATCTGCTGGCTTTTAACATAATTGCTGCTGTTGCTCAGAGCAGCGCTGGAGGAAACGAGGGAGGAGAACGAGAAATGGAAGAGAAGAGAAGAAAGACAAACAGGGCGAGTGAAAAGCAGATAAATGAAAAGAAAAGCGGAATCGAAAGGGGGAGTATGAAAGAGACTGAGGGTAAAAACTGGAATGAGATTGTGACTCAGAAAGCATGTGTGTGTGTGAGAGAGAGATAGAGGGCGTGTGTGTGAGAGCGAGTGTATCTCACACACACATGTGCGCGCACACACACACACACACACACACACACACTGACCTCCTTGCAAGATGAAAATCCATTAAAGATAAACTCCTAATTGCCGTCATAATGACTCTCACAGACACTCTCAGCGCTCGACACACACACACACACACACATACACTCATTGTTATTTACTCTCACATGGTTGAACTTTGACCCGTTTCCTCCTCGAACAACATCTCTAACGACTTGAGCTGCTAATGAAGCTGAAACCTGAAAAGACCAAGACAAGAGGTGCTTTTAGAGACGAGTGTGTGTGTGTGAGAGTGAGAGTGTTTTGAGTGAGTGAGTGAGTGTGTGTTGAAAAAACAAACACACGCTGCTGTTTGTTTGTTCTGCTGTCATTTTTGTGCATTAGAAGAAAAGAAAATGTCTGGCAACATTTCATCTGGAATATTTCTGTAACTAGATGAGAGACTGTAAAGATAAAAAGTGTTTTTCCCCCGTTTGTCTCTGTTACTTCAGATTAATACATCAGAGAGAGAGTGAGAGAGAGAGAAAAGAACCGTTTTACATGCAGTCGTTTCAGCTGTTTGACTTTAATGGGCAAATTACACATCAATAACGATTCAGTTCTGCTAATTAGTGCATTTAGCACATCTGTGACGCTCAAGCGGTGATTCTCCATGTTACACACGTGTTCTTACAGTCTCTCTCTCCCTGCAGGCCGACGTTCAGGTACTTCACCTGGCACACGTGTGTTCTGGGAATCATCGGCTGTGCCGTGATGATGTTCCTGATCAACGCCATCTACGCGTCTGCCAGCATCGCCTTCATGCTGCTGCTGCTGCTGCTGATCCACTACCTGAGTCCCGTCAGCAGCTGGGGCTGCATCAGCCAAGCGCTCATCTTCCACCAGGTGCGCGTCCGGAGAGAGAGACGCATTTCAGTTACACATCACACACAACTTCATCCAAAGCCACTTGCAACACATTCACATTCTTTTCAGTTCTTGCTTTCCCTGGGAGTCAAACCCATGACCTTGATGTTGCAAGCACCAATGCTCTACTGGTTGAGCAACATGAAAGTTTTTTACAACCACGCTCACTCTGACACTCACTCTCTCTCTCTCACACACACACACACACACACACACACACACACACACACACACACACACAGTCTTTCGCTCTCCACGCACTCACACATACTCACACGCATGAGATGGTTTCAGGTGATGGTAATACACTGGATTGTTGTTTGTGTCTCCAGGTGCGTAAATACCTGCTGATGCTGGACGTTCGTAAGGATCACGTGAAGTTCTGGAGGCCTCAGATGCTTCTGATGGTGTCGAACCCCCGGTGCAGCGTGGGACTGATCAGCTTCATCAACGACATCAAGAAGAGCGGCCTCTACGTGCTGGGACACGTGCAGCTCGGAGACCTGGGTAAAGCTCTGAGAGTGAGAGAGTGAGTGAATGAGTGCGTGAGTGAGAGAGCGAGAGAGCGCGTGAGCGAATGAGTGAGACAGCGAGCGAGTAAGCGCGTGAGTTGAATGAGTGCGAGAGTGAGTGAGTGAGTGCGAGAGTGAGTGAGTGAGTGCGAGAGTGAGTGAGTGAGTGCGAGAGTGAGTGAGTGAGTGCGAGAGTGAGTGAGTGAGTGCGAGAGTGAGTGAGTGAGTGCGAGAGTGAGTGAGTGAGTGCGAGAGTGAGTGAGTGAGTGCGAGAGTGAGTGAATGAGTGCGAGAGTGAGTGAATGAGTGCGAGAGTGAGTGAATGAATGAGTGAGTGAATGAGTTGAATGTGCGAGAGTGAGTGAGAGAGTGAGTGAGAGAGTGAGTGAGAGAGTGAGTGAGAGAGTGAGTGAGAGAGTGAGTGAGAGAGTGAGTGAGAGAGTGAGTGAGAGAGTGAGTGAGAGAGTGAGTGAGAGAGTGAGTGAGAGAGTGAGTGAGAGAGTGAGAGAGTGAGTGAGAGAGTGAGTGAGAGAGTGAGTGAGAGAGTGAGTGAGAGAGTGAGTGAGAGAGTGAGTGAGAGAGTGAGTGAGAGAGTGAGTGAGAGAGTGAGTGAGAGAGTGAGTGAGAGAGCGTGAGTGAGAGTGCGTGAGTGAGAGTGCGTGAGTGAGAGTGCGTGAGTGAGAGTGCGTGAGTGAGAGTGCGTGAGTGAGAGTGCGTGAGTGAGAGTGCGTGAGTGAGAGTGCGTGAGTGAGAGTGCGTGAGTGAGAGTGCGTGAGTGAGAGTGCGTGAGTGAGAGTGCGTGAGTGAGAGTGCGTGAGTGAGAGTGCGTGAGTGAGAGTGCGTGAGTGAGAGTGCGTGAGTGAGAGTGCGTGAGTGAGAGTGCGTGAGTGAGAGTGCGTGAGTGAGAGAGAGTGCGTGAGTGAGAGAGAGTGCGTGAGTGAGTGAGAGTGCGTGAGTGAGTGAGAGTGCGTGAGTGAGTGAGAGTGCGTGAGTGAGTGAGAGTGCGTGAGTGAGTGAGAGTGCGTGAGTGAGTGAGAGTGCGTGAGTGAGTGAGAGTGCGTGAGTGAGAGAGAGTGCGTGAGTGAGAGAGAGTGCGTGAGTGAGAGAGAGTGCGTGAGTGAGAGAGAGTGCGTGAGTGAGTGAGAGTGCGTGAGTGAGTGAGAGTGCGTGAGTGAGAGAGAGTGCGTGAGTGAGAGAGAGTGCGTGAGTGAGAGAGAGTGCGTGAGTGAGAGAGAGTGCGTGAGTGAGAGAGAGTGCGTGAGTGAGAGAGAGTGCGTGAGTGAGAGAGAGTGCGTGAGTGAGTGAGAGTGCGTGAGTGAGAGAGAGTGCGTGAGTGAGAGAGAGTGCGTGAGTGAGAGAGAGTGCGTGAGTGAGAGAGAGTGCGTGAGTGAGAGAGAGTGCGTGAGTGAGAGAGAGTGCGTGAGTGAGAGAGAGTGCGTGAGTGAGAGAGAGTGCGTGAGTGAGAGAGAGTGCGTGAGTGAGAGAGAGTGCGTGAGTGAGAGAGAGTGCGTGAGTGAGAGAGAGTGCGTGAGTGAGAGAGAGTGCGTGAGTGAGAGAGAGTGCGTGAGTGAGAGAGAGTGCGTGAGTGAGAGAGAGTGCGTGAGAGAGAGAGTGCGTGAGAGAGAGAGTGCGTGAGTGAGCGAGAGTGCGTGAGTGAGCGAGAGTGCGTGAGTGAGCGAGAGTGCGTGAGTGAGCGAGAGTGCGTGAGTGAGCGAGAGTGCGTGAGTGAGCGAGAGTGCGTGAGTGAGCGAGAGTGCGTGAGTGAGCGAGAGTGCGTGAGTGATCGAGAGTGCGTGAGTGATCGAGAGTGCGTGAGTGATCGAGAGTGCGTGAGTGATCGAGAGTGCGTGAGTGAGCGAGAGTGCGTGAGTGAGCGAGAGTGCGTGAGTGAGCGAGAGTGCGTGAGTGAGCGAGAGTGCGTGAGTGAGCGAGAGTGCGTGAGTGAGCGAGAGTGCGTGAGTGAGCGAGAGTGCGTGAGTGAGCGAGAGTGCGTGAGTGAGCGAGAGTGCGTGAGTGAGCGAGAGTGCGTGAGTGAGCGAGAGTGCGTGAGTGAGCGAGAGTGCGTGAGTGAGCGAGAGTGCGTGAGTGAGCGAGAGTGCGTGAGTGAGCGAGAGTGCGTGAGTGAGCGAGAGTGCGTGAGTGAGCGAGAGTGCGTGAGTGAGCGAGAGTGCGTGAGTGAGCGAGAGTGCGTGAGTGAGCGAGAGTGCGTGAGTGAGAGAGAGTGCGTGAGTGAGAGAGAGTGCGTGAGTGAGAGAGAGTGCGTGAGTGAGAGAGAGTGCGTGAGTGAGAGAGAGTGCGTGAGAGAGAGAGTGCGTGAGAGTGAGTGTGCGTGAGTGAGCGAGAGTGCGTGAGTGAGCGAGAGTGCGTGAGTGAGCGAGAGTGCGTGAGTGAGCGAGAGTGCGTGAGTGAGCGAGAGTGCGTGAGTGAGCGAGAGTGCGTGAGTGAGCGAGAGTGCGTGAGTGAGCGAGAGTGCGTGAGTGAGCGAGAGTGCGTGAGTGATCGAGAGTGCGTGAGTGATCGAGAGTGCGTGAGTGATCGAGAGTGCGTGAGTGATCGAGAGTGCGTGAGTGAGCGAGAGTGCGTGAGTGAGCGAGAGTGCGTGAGTGAGCGAGAGTGCGTGAGTGAGCGAGAGTGCGTGAGTGAGCGAGAGTGCGTGAGTGAGCGAGAGTGCGTGAGTGAGCGAGAGTGCGTGAGTGAGCGAGAGTGCGTGAGTGAGCGAGAGTGCG
The DNA here is from genome assembly GCA_037043235.1 of Rhodeus uyekii. NCBI lineage: Eukaryota > Metazoa > Chordata > Actinopteri > Cypriniformes > Acheilognathidae > Rhodeus > Rhodeus uyekii. Next base: position 172,683 of record JAWRVZ010000541.1, read on the forward strand.
TGAGTGAGCGAGAGTGCGTGAGTGAGCGAGAGTGCGTGAGTGAGCGAGAGTGCGTGAGTGAGCGAGAGTGCGTGAGTGAGCGAGAGTGCGTGAGTGAGTGAGAGTGCGTGAGTGAGCGAGAGTGCGTGAGTGAGCGAGAGTGCGTGAGTGAGTGAGAGTGCGTGAGTGAGCGAGAGTGCGAGAGTGCGTGAGTGAGCGAGAGTGCGTGCGTGAGTGAGCGAGAGTGCGTGCGTGAGTGAGCGAGAGTGCGTGCGTGAGTGAGCGAGAGTGCGTGCGTGAGTGAGCGAGAGTGCGTGCGTGAGTGAGCGAGAGTGCGTGCGTGAGTGAGCGAGAGTGCGTGCGTGAGTGAGCGAGAGTGCGTGCGTGAGTGAGCGAGAGTGCGTGCGTGAGTGAGCGAGAGTGCGTGCGTGAGAGAGAGTGCGTGAGTGAGAGAGAGTGCGTGAGTGAGAGAGAGTGCGTGAGTGAGTGAGAGTGCGTGAGTGAGTGAGAGTGCGTGAGTGAGTGAGAGTGCGTGAGTGAGAGAGAGTGCGTGAGTGAGTGAGAGTGCGTGAGTGAGAGAGAGTGCGTGAGTGAGTGAGAGTGCGTGAGTGAGTGAGAGTGCGTGAGTGAGAGAGAGTGCGTGAGTGAGAGAGAGTGCGTGAGTGAGAGAGAGTGCGTGAGTGAGAGAGAGTGCGTGAGTGAGTGAGAGTGCGTGAGTGAGAGAGAGTGCGTGAGTGAGAGAGAGTGCGTGAGTGAGTGAGAGTGCGTGAGTGAGTGAGAGTGCGTGAGTGAGTGAGAGTGCGTGAGTGAGTGAGAGTGCGTGAGTGAGAGAGAGTGCGTGAGTGAGAGAGAGTGCGTGAGTGAGTGAGAGTGCGTGAGTGAGTGAGAGTGCGTGAGTGAGAGAGAGTGCGTGAGTGAGAGAGAGTGCGTGAGTGAGAGAGAGTGCGTGAGTGAGAGAGAGTGCGTGAGTGAGTGAGAGTGCGTGAGTGAGAGAGAGTGCGTGAGTGAGTGAGAGTGCGTGAGTGAGAGAGAGTGCGTGAGTGAGTGAGAGTGCGTGAGTGAGTGAGAGTGCGTGAGAGTGCGTGAGTGAGAGAGAGTGCGTGAGTGAGTGAGAGTGCGTGAGTGAGAGAGAGTGCGTGAGTGAGAGAGAGTGCGTGAGTGAGAGAGAGTGCGTGAGTGAGTGAGAGTGCGTGAGTGAGTGAGAGTGCGTGAGTGAGTGAGAGTGCGTGAGTGAGAGAGAGTGCGTGAGTGAGAGAGAGTGCGTGAGTGAGTGAGAGTGCGTGAGTGAGAGAGAGTGCGTGAGTGAGTGAGAGTGCGTGAGTGAGAGAGAGTGCGTGAGTGAGTGAGAGTGCGTGAGTGAGAGAGAGTGCGTGAGTGAGAGAGAGTGCGTGAGTGAGAGAGAGTGCGTGAGTGAGAGAGAGTGCGTGAGTGAGAGAGAGTGCGTGAGTGAGAGAGAGTGCGTGAGTGAGTGAGAGTGCGTGAGTGAGTGAGAGTGCGTGAGTGAGAGAGAGTGCGTGAGTGAGTGAGAGTGCGTGAGTGAGTGAGAGTGCGTGAGTGAGAGAGAGTGCGTGAGTGAGAGAGAGTGCGTGAGTGAGAGAGAGTGAGTGAGTGAGAGTGCGTGAGTGAGTGAGAGTGCGTGAGTGAGTGAGAGTGCGTGAGTGAGTGAGAGTGCGTGAGTGAGTGAGAGTGCGTGAGTGAGTGAGAGTGCGTGAGTGAGTGAGAGTGCGTGAGTGAGTGAGAGTGCGTGAGTGAGTGAGAGTGCGTGAGTGAGAGAGAGTGAGTGAGTGAGAGAGAGTGCGTGAGTGAGAGAGAGTGCGTGAGTGAGAGAGAGTGCGTGAGTGAGTGAGAGTGCGTGAGTGAGTGAGAGTGCGTGAGTGAGTGAGAGTGCGTGAGTGAGTGAGAGTGCGTGAGTGAGAGAGAGTGAGTGAGTGAGAGAGAGTGCGTGAGTGAGAGAGAGTGCGTGAGTGAGAGAGAGTGCGTGAGTGAGTGAGAGTGCGTGAGTGAGTGAGAGTGCGTGAGTGAGAGAGAGTGCGTGAGTGAGAGTGCGTGAGTGAGAGAGAGTGCGTGAGTGAGAGAGAGTGCGTGAGTGAGAGAGAGTGCGTGAGTGAGAGTGCGTGAGTGAGTGAGAGTGCGTGAGTGAGAGAGAGTGCGTGAGTGAGAGAGAGTGCGTGAGTGAGAGAGAGTGCGTGAGTGAGTGAGAGTGCGTGAGTGAGTGAGAGTGCGTGAGTGAGTGAGAGTGCGTGAGTGAGTGAGAGTGCGTGAGTGAGTGAGAGTGCGTGAGTGAGTGAGAGTGCGTGAGTGAGTGAGAGTGCGTGAGTGAGTGAGAGTGCGTGAGTGAGTGAGAGTGCGTGAGTGAGTGAGAGTGCGTGAGTGAGTGAGAGTGCGTGAGTGAGTGAGAGTGCGTGAGTGAGAGTGCGTGAGTGAGTGAGAGAGAGTGCGTGAGTGAGAGAGAGTGCGTGAGTGAGTGAGAGTGCGTGAGTGAGTGAGAGTGCGTGAGTGAGTGAGAGTGCATGAGTGAGAGAGAGTGCGTGAGTGAGTGAGAGTGCGTGAGTGAGTGAGAGTGCGTGAGTGAGTGAGAGTGCGTGAGTGAGAGAGAGTGCGTGAGTGAGAGAGAGAGAGTGCGTGAGTGAGAGAGAGTGCGTGAGTGAGTGAGAGTGCGTGAGTGAGTGAGAGTGCGTGAGTGAGTGAGAGTGCGTGAGTGAGTGAGAGTGCGTGAGTGAGTGAGAGTGCGTGAGTGAGTGAGAGTGCGTGAGTGAGAGAGAGTGCGTGAGTGAGAGAGAGTGCGTGAGTGAGTGAGAGTGCGTGAGTGAGTGAGAGTGCGTGAGTGAGTGAGAGTGCGTGAGTGAGAGAGAGTGCGTGAGTGAGTGAGAGTGCGTGAGTGAGTGAGAGTGCGTGAGTGAGAGAGAGTGCGTGAGTGAGAGAGAGTGCGTGAGTGAGAGAGAGTGCGTGAGTGAGTGAGAGTGCGTGAGTGAGTGAGAGTGCGTGAGTGAGTGAGAGTGCGTGAGTGAGTGAGAGTGCGTGAGTGAGTGAGAGTGCGTGAGTGAGAGAGAGTGCGTGAGTGAGTGAGAGTGCGTGAGTGAGAGAGAGTGCGTGAGTGAGAGAGAGTGCGTGAGTGAGTGAGAGTGCGTGAGTGAGTGAGAGTGCGTGAGTGAGTGAGAGTGCGTGAGTGAGTGAGAGTGCGTGAGTGAGTGAGAGTGCGTGAGTGAGTGAGAGTGCGTGAGTGAGTGAGAGTGCGTGAGTGAGAGAGAGTGCGTGAGTGAGAGAGAGTGCGTGAGTGAGAGAGAGTGCGTGAGTGAGTGAGAGTGCGTGAGTGAGTGAGAGTGCGTGAGTGAGTGAGAGTGCGTGAGTGAGTGAGAGTGCGTGAGTGAGTGAGAGTGCGTGAGTGAGTGAGAGTGCGTGAGTGAGTGAGAGTGCGTGAGTGAGAGAGAGTGCGTGAGTGAGAGAGAGTGCGTGAGTGAGAGAGAGTGCGTGAGTGAGAGAGAGTGCGTGAGTGAGAGAGAGTGCGTGAGTGAGAGAGAGTGCGTGAGTGAGAGAGAGTGCGTGAGTGAGTGAGAGTGCGTGAGTGAGTGAGAGTGCGTGAGTGAGTGAGAGTGCGTGAGTGAGTGAGAGTGCGTGAGTGAGTGAGAGTGCGTGAGTGAGAGAGAGTGCGTGAGTGAGTGAGAGTGCGTGAGTGAGTGAGAGTGCGTGAGTGAGTGAGAGTGCGTGAGTGAGTGAGAGTGCGTGAGTGAGAGAGAGTGCGTGAGTGAGTGAGAGTGCGTGAGTGAGTGAGAGTGCGTGAGTGAGAGAGAGTGCGTGAGTGAGAGAGAGTG
>JAWRVZ010000542.1:0-17500 GCA_037043235.1 Rhodeus uyekii
ATCTCCTCCAGTCACACTGGAGACTTATCTCTTTCCTGCTGTCCAAAGAGCCAAACAAACGTCTTTGCTCCAAACACAATTGATATAAGAAATTTACCAGTCGTTGACAGATGGCAATACAGAGGAAATCGTATTCTCTTTGTTTCGACCTGACTCTGGGAAAAACGCAAAAACTCACTGACCTGACATGCCAAGATCTCCATCAAAAATCAAGTATCTCCTCCTGTCACACTGGAGACTTATCTCTTTTCCGCTGTCCAAAAAGCCAAACAAACGTCTTTGCTCCAAACACGATTGACATAGGTAATTTACCAGTCATTGACAGATGGCAATACAGAGGAAATCGTATTCTCTTTGTTTCGACCTGACCGTGAGAAAAACGCAAAAACTTACTGACCTGACATGCCAAGATCTCCATCAAATATCAAGTATCTCTTCCAGTCACACTGGAGACTTATCTCTTTCCTGCTGTCCAAAGAGCCAAACAAACGTCTTTGCGCCAAATACGATTGATATAAGAAATTTACCAGTCGTTGACAGATGGCAATACAGAGGAAATCGTATTCTCTTTGTTTCGATCTGACCCTGGGAAAAACGCAAGAACTTACTGGCCTGACATGCCAAGATCTCCATCAAATATAAAGTATCTCCTCCAGTCACACTGGAGACTTATCTCTTTTCTGCTATCCAAAGAGCCAAACAAACATCTTTGCGCCAAATACGATTGACATAAGTAATTTACCAGTCGTTGACAGATGGCAATACAGAGGAAATCGTATTCTCTTTGTTTCGACCTGACCCTGGGAAAAACGCAAGAACTTACCGGCCTGACATGCCAAGATCTCCATCAAAAATCAAGTATCTCCTCCAGTCACACTGGAGACTAATCTCTTTCCTGCTGTCCAAAGAGCCAAACGTCTTCGTCTTTGCTCCAAACACGATTGATATAAGTAATTTACCAGTCGTTGACAGATGGCAATATAGAGGAAATCATATTCTCTTTGTTTCGACCTGACACTGGGAAAAACGCAAGAACTTACTGGCCTGACATGCCAAGATCTCCATCAAATATCAAGTATCTCCTCCAGCCACACTGGAGACTAATCTCTTTCCTGCTGTCCAAAGAGCCAAACAAACGTCTTTGCTCCAAACACGATTGATATAAGTAATTTACCAGGATCCCCAGATGGCTGTTCAAACAACAACTTGAGCTAAAGAGCATGCATTGGCTGGGAATCGAACCCAGGTCAGTTGCTTGGAAGGCAGCTATGCTCAACACTATACCACCAATGCGTACGATTTGTTTTTGTTTTTCTCATGGCTGTTGGAAAACTCCTTAAGAGTCATTAAAAATATTTGAAAGTCTTTGAAAGATTGCAATACAGAGGAAATCGTATTCTCTTTGTTTCGACCTGACCCTGGGAAAAACGCAAGAACTTACTGGCCTGACATGCCAAGATCTCCATCAAATATCAAGTATCTCCTCCAGTCACACTGGAGACATATCTCTTTTCTGCTGTCCAAAGAGCCAAAAAACATCTTTGCTCCAAACACAATTGATATAAGTAATTTACCAGTTGTTGACAGATGGCAATATAGAGGAAATCATATTCTCTTTGTATCGACCTGACCCTGGGAAAAACGCAAGAACTTACTGGCCTGACATGCCAAGATCTCCATCAAAAATCAAGTATCTCCTCCAGTCACACTGGAGACTTATCTCTTTCCTGCTGTCCAAAGAGCCAAACAAACGTCTTTGCTCCAAACACAATTGATATAAGAAATTTACCAGTCGTTGACAGATGGCAATCCAGAGGAAATCGTATTCTCTTTGTTTCGACCTGACTCTGGGAAAAACGCAAAAACTCACTGACCTGACATGCCAAGATCTCCATCAAAAATCAAGTCCAAAGAGCCAAACAAACGTCTTTGCTCCAAACACGATTGACTCTCCTCCAGTCACACTGGAGACTTATCTCTTTTCCGCTGTCCAAAGAGCCAAACAAACGTCTTTGCTCCAAACACGATTGACATAGGTAATTTACCAGTCGTTGACAGATGGCAATACAGAGGAAATCGTATTCTCTTTGTTTCGACCTGACCCTGGGAAAAACGTAAGAACTTACAAGCCTGACATGCCAAGATCTCCATCAAATATAAAGTATCTCCTCCAGTCACACTGGAGTCTAATCTCTTTCCTGCTGTCCAAAGAGCCAAACAAACGTCTTTGCTCCAAACAAGATTGACATAAGGAATTTACCAGTCGTTGACAGATGGCAATACAGAGGAAATCGTATTCTCTTTGTTTCGACCTGACCCTGAGAAAAACGCAAGAACTTAATGACCTGATATGCCAAGATCTCCATCAAAAATCAAGTATCTCCTCCAGTCACACTGGAGACTAATCTCTTTCCCGCTGTCCAAAGAACCAAACAAACGTCTTTGCTGTCCAAACACGATTGATATAAGTAATTTACCAAGATCCCCAGATGGCTGTTCAAACAACAACTTGAGTTAAAGAGCATGCATTGGCTGGGAATCGAACCCAGGTCAACTGCTTGGAAGGCAGCTATGCTCACCACTATACCACCAATGCGTACGATTTTTTTTTTCTCATGCCTGTTGGAAAACTCCTTAAGAGTCATTAAAAATATTTGAAAGTCTTTGAAAGATTGCAATACAGAGGAAATCGTATTCTCTTTGTTTCGACCTGACCGTGAGAAAAACGCAAAAACTTACTGACCTGACATGCCAAGATCTCCATCAAATATCAAGTATCTCTTCCAGTCACACTGGAGACTTATCTCTTTCCTGCTGTCCAAAGAGCCAAACAAACGTCTTTGCGCCAAATACGATTGACATAAGTAATTTACCAGTTGTTGACAGATGGCAATACAGAGGAAATCGTATTCTCTTTGTTTCGACCTGACCCTGGGAAAACGCAAGAACTTACTGGCCTGACATGCCAAGATCTCCATCAAATATCAAGTATCTCCTCCAGTCACACTGGAGACTTATCTCTTTCCTGCTGTCCAAAGAGCCAAACAAACGTCTTTGCTCCAAACACAATTGATATAAGAAATTTACCAGTCGTTGACAGATGGCAATACAGAGGAAATCGTATTCTCTTTGTTTCGATCTGACCCTGGGAAAAACGCAAGAACTTACTGGCCTGACATGCCAAGATCTCCATCAAATATAAAGTATCTCCTCCAGTCACACTGGAGACTTATCTCTTTTCTGCTATCCAAAGAGCCAAACAAACATCTTTGCGCCAAATACGATTGACATAAGTAATTTACCAGTCGTTGACAGATGGCAATACAGAGGAAATCGTATTCTCTTTGTTTCGACCTGACCCTGGGAAAAACGCAAGAACTTACTGGCCTGACATGCCAAGATCTCCATCAAAAATCAAGTATCTCCTCCAGTCACACTGGAGACTAATCTCTTTCCTGCTGTCCAAAGAGCCAAACAAACGTCTTTGCTCCAAACACGATTGATATAAGTAATTTACCAGGATCCCCAGATGGCTGTTCAAACAACAACTTGAGCTAAAGAGCATGCATTGGCTGGGAATCGAACCCAGGTCAATTGCTTGGAAGGCAGCTATGCTCAACACTATACCACCAATGCGTACGATTTGGTTTTTTTTTCTCATGGCTGTTGGAAAACTCCTTAAGAGTCATTAAAAATATTTGAAAGTCTTTGAAAGATTGCAATACAGAGGAAATCGTATTCTCTTTGTTTCGACCTGACCCTGGGAAAAACGCAAGAACTTACTGGCCTGACATGCCAAGATCTCCATCAAATATCAAGTATCTCCTCCAGTCACACTGGAGACTTATCTCTTTTCTGCTGTCCAAAGAGCCAAAAAACATCTTTCATCCAAACACGATTGATATAAGTAATTTACCAGTCGTTGACAGATGGCAATATAGAGGAAATCATATTCTCTTTGTTTCGACCTGACCCTGGGAAAAACGCAAGAACTTACTGGCCTGACATGCCAAGATCTCGATCAAATATCAAGTATCTCCTCCAGTCACACTGGAGACTTATCTCTTTCCTGCTGTCCAAAGAGCCAAACAAACGTCTTTGCTCCAAACACAATTGATATAAGAAATTTACCAGTCGTTGACAGATGGCAATACAGAGGAAATCGTATTCTCTTTGTTTCGACCTGACTCTGGGAAAAACGCAAAACTCACTGACCTGACATGCCAAGATCTCCATCAAAAATCAAGTATCTCCTCCAGTCACACTGGAGACATCTCTTTTCCGCTGTCCAAAGAGCCAAACAAACGTCTTTGCTCCAAACACGATTGACATAGGTAATTTACCAGTCATTGACAGATGGCAATACAGAGGAAATCGTATTCTCTTTGTTTACAGGCCTGACATGCCAAGATCTCCCAAATATAAATCTCTTTCCTGCTGTACCTCGGAAAAAAATAAGAACTTACAGGCCTGACATGCCAAGATCTCCATCAAATATAAAGTATCTCCTCCAGTCACACTGGAGACTAATCTCTTTCCTGCTGTCCAAAGAGCTAAACAAACGTCTTTGCTCCAAACAAGATTGACATAAAGAATTTACCAGTCGTTGACAGATGGCAATACAGAGGAAATCGTATTCTCTTTGTTTCGACCTGACCCTGAGAAAAACGCAAGAACTTACTGACCTGATATGCCAAGATCTCCATCAAAAATCAAGTATCTCCTGCAGTCACACTGGAGACTAATCTCTCTCCCGCTGTCCAAAGAACCAAACAAACGTCTTTGCTCCAAACACGATTGATATAAGTAATTTACCAAGATCCCCAGATGGCTGTTCAAACAACAACTTGAGTTAAAGAGCATGGGAATCAAACCCAGGTCAACTGCTTGGAAGGCAGCTATGCTCACCACTATACCACCAATGCGTACGATTTTTTTTTCTCATGCCTGTTGGAAAACTCCTTAAAAGTCATTGAAAGATTGCAATACAGAGGAAATATTCTTTGAAAGTCTTTGAAAGATTGCAATACAGAGGAAATCGTATTCTCTTTGTTTCGACCTGACCGTGAGAAAAACGCAAAAACTTACTGACCTGACATGCCAAGATCTCCATCAAATATCAAGTATCTCTTCCAGTCACACTGGAGACTTATCTCTTTCCTGCTGTCCAAAGAGCCAAACAAACGTCTTTGCGCCAAATACGATTGACATAAGTAATTTACCAGTCGTTGACAGATGGCAATACAGAGGAAATCGTATTCTCTTTGTTTCGACCTGACCCTGGGAAAAACGCAAGAACTTACTGGCCTGACATGCCAAGATCTCCATCAAATATCAAGTATCTCCTCCAGTCACACTGGAGACTTATCTCTTTCCTGCTGTCCAAAGAGCCAAACAAACGTCTTTGCTCCAAACACAATTGATATAAGAAATTTACCAGTCGTTGACAGATGGCAATACAGAGGAAATCGTATTCTCTTTGCCTGACATGCCAAGATCTTTCTCTTTTCTGCTGTCCAAAGAATCTGACCCTGGGAAAAACGCAAGAACTTACTGGCCTGACATGCCAAGATCTCAATTCAAATATAAAGTATCTCCTCCAGTCACACTGGAGACTTATCTCTTTTCTGCTGTCCAAAGAGCCAAACAAACATCTTTGCGTCAAATACGATTGACATAAGTAATTTACCAGTCGTTGACAGATGGCAATACAGAGGAAATCGTATTCTCTTTGTTTCGACCTGACCCTGGGAAAAACGCAAGAACTTACTGGCCTGACATGCCAAGATCTCCATCAAATATAAAGTATCTCCTCCAGTCACACTGGAGACTAATCTCTTTCCTGCTGTCCAAAGAGCCAAACAAACGTCTTTGCTCCAAACACGATTGATATAAGTAATTTACCAGGATCCCCAGATGGCTGTTCAAACAACAACTTGAGCTAAAGAGCATGCATTGGCTGGGAATCGAACCCAGGTCAATTGCTTGGAAGGCAGCTATGCTCAACACTATACCACCAATGCATACGATTTGGTTTTTTTTCTCATGGCTGTTGGAAAACTCCTTAAGAGTCATTAAAAATATTTGAAAGTCTTTGAAAGATTGCAATACAGAGGAAATCGTATTCTCTTTGTTTTGACCTGACCCTGGGAAAAACGCAAGAACTTACTGGCCTGACATGCCAAGATCTCCATCAAATATCAAGTATCTCCTCCAGTCACACTGGAGACATATCTCTTTTCTGCTGTCCAAAGAGCCAAAAAACATCTTTGCTCCAAACACGATTGATATAAGTAATTTACCAGTCGTTGACAGATGGCAATATAGAGGAAATCATATTCTCTTTGTTTCGACCTGACCCTGGGAAAAACGCAAGAACTTACTGGCCTGACATGCCAAGATCTCCATCAAATATCAAGTATCTCCTCCAGTCACACTGGACACTTATCTCTTTCCTGCTGTCCAAAGAGCCAAACAAACGTCTTTGCTCCAAACACAATTGATATAAGAAATTTACCAGTCGTTGACAGATGGCAATACAGAGGAAATCGTATTCTCTTTGTTTCGACCTGACTCTGGGAAAAACGCAAAAACTCACTGACCTGACTGCCAAGTATTCTCTTTGTTTCGACCTGACTCTGGGAAAAACGCAAAAACTCACTGATCTCCATCAAAAATCAAGTATCTCCTCCAGTCACACTGGAGACTTATCTCTTTTCCGCTGTCCAAAGAGCCAAACAAACGTCTTTGCTCCAAACACGATTGACATAGGTAATTTACCAGTCGTTGACAGATGGCAATACAGAGGAAATCGTATTCTCTTTGTTTCGACCTGACCCTGGGAAAAACGTAAGAACTTACAGGCCTGACATGCCAAGATCTCCATCAAATATAAAGTATCTCCTCCAGTCACACTGGAGACTAATCTCTTTCCTGCTGTCCAAAGAGCCAAACAAACGTCTTTGCTCCAAACACGATTGATATAAGTAATTTACCAAGATCCCCAGATGGCTGTTCAAACAACAACTTGAGTTAAAGAGCATGGGAATCAAACCCAGGTCAACTGCTTGGAAGGCAGCTATGCTCACCACTATACCACCAATGCGTACGATTTTTTTTTCTCATGCACTGCACTGTTGGAAAACTCCTTAAAAGTCATTAAAAATATTTGAAAGTCTTTGAAAGATTGCAATACAGAGGAAATCGTATTCTCTTTGTTTCGACCTGACCGTGAGAAAAACGCAAAAACTTACTGACCTGACATGCCAAGATCTCCATCAAATATCAAGTATCTCTTCCAGTCACACTGGAGACTTATCTCTTTCCTGCTGTCCAAAGAGCCAAACAAACGTCTTTGCGCCAAATACGATTGACATAAGTAATTTACCAGTCGTTGACAGATGGCAATACAGAGGAAATCGTATTCTCTTTGTTTCGACCTGACCCTGGGAAAAACGCAAGAACTTACTGGCCTGACATGCCAAGATCTCCATCAAATATCAAGTATCTCCTCCAGTCACACTGGAGACTTATCTCTTTCCTGCTGTCCAAAGAGCCAAACAAACGTCTTTGCTCCAAACACAATTGATATAAGAAATTTACCAGTCGTTGACAGATGGCAATACAGAGGAAATCGTATTCTCTTTGTTTCAATCTGACCCTGGGAAAAACGCAAGAACTTACTGGCCTGACATGCCAAGATCTCAATTCAAATATAAAGTATCTCCTCCAGTCACACTGGAGACTTATCTCTTTTCTGCTGTCCAAAGAGCCAAACAAACATCTTTGCGTCAAATACGATTGACATAAGTAATTTACCAGTCGTTGACAGATGGCAATACAGAGGAAATCGTATTCTCTTTGTTTCGACCTGACCCTGGGAAAAACGCAAGAACTTACTGGCCTGACATGCCAAGATCTCCATCAAATATAAAGTATCTCCTCCAGTCACACTGGAGACTAATCTCTTTCCTGCTGTCCAAAGAGCCAAACAAACGTCTTTGCTCCAAACACGATTGATATAAGTAATTTACCAGGATCCCCAGATGGCTGTTCAAACAACAACTTGAGCTAAAGAGCATCATTGGCTGGGAATCGAACCCAGGTCAATTGCTTGGAAGGCAGCTATGCTCAACACTATACCACCAATGCATACGATTTGGTTTTTTTTCTCATGGCTGTTGGAAAACTCCTTAAGAGTCATTAAAAATATTTGAAAGTCTTTGAAAGATTGCAATACAGAGGAAATCGTATTCTCTTTGTTTTGACCTGACCCTGGGAAAAACGCAAGAACTTACTGGCCTGACATGCCAAGATCTCCATCAAATATCAAGTATCTCCTCCAGTCACACTGGAGACATATCTCTTTTCTGCTGTCCAAAGAGCCAAAAAACATCTTTGCTCCAAACACGATTGATATAAGTAATTTACCAGTCGTTGACAGATGGCAATATAGAGGAAATCATATTCTCTTTGTTTCGAACTGACCCTGGGAAAAACGCAAGAACTTACTGGCCTGACATGCCAAGATCTCCATCAAATATCAAGTATCTCCTCCAGTCACACTGGACACTTATCTCTTTCCTGCTGTCCAAAGAGCCAAACAAACGTCTTTGCTCCAAACACAATTGATATAAGAAATTTACCAGTCGTTGACAGATGGCAATACAGAGGAAATCGTATTCTCTTTGTTTCGACCTGACTCTGGGAAAAACGCAAAAACTCACTGACCTGACATGCCAAGATCTCCATCAAAAATCAAGTATCTCCTCCAGTCACACTGGAGACTTATCTCTTTTCCGCTGTCCAAAGAGCCAAACAAACGTCTTTGCTCCAAACACGATTGACATAGGTAATTTACCAGTCGTTGACAGATGGCAATACAGAGGAAATCGTATTCTCTTTGTTTCGACCTGACCCTGGGAAAAACGTAAGAACTTACAGGCCTGACATGCCAAGATCTCCATCAAATATAAAGTATCTCCTCCAGTCACACTGGAGACTAATCTCTTTCCTGCTGTCCAAAGAGCCAAACAAACGTCTTTGCTCCAAACACGATTGATATAAGTAATTTACCAGGATCCCCAGATGGCTGTTCAAACAACAACTTGAGCTAAAGAGCATGCATTGGCTGGGAATCGAACCCAGGTCAATTGCTTGGAAGGCAGCTATGCTCAACACTATACCACCAATGCGTACGATTTGTTTTTTTTTTTCTCATGGCTGTTGGAAAACTCCTTAAGAGTCATTAAAAATATTTGAAAGTCTTTGAAAGATTGCAATACAGAGGAAATCGTATTCTCTTTGTTTCGACCTGACCCTGGGAAAAACGCAAGAACTTACTGGCCTGACATGCCAAGATCTCCATCAAATATCAAGTATCTCCTCCAGTCACACTGGAGACTTATCTCTTTCCTGCTGTCCAAAGAGCCAAACAAACGTCTTTGCTCCAAACACAATTGATATAAGAAATTTACCAGTCGTTGACAGATGGCAATACAGAGGAAATCGTATTCTCTTTGTTTCGATCTGACCCTGGGAAAAACGCAAGAACTTACTGGCCTGACATGCCAAGATCTCCATCAAATATAAAGTATCTCCTCCAGTCACACTGGAGACTAATCTCTTTCCTGCTGTCCAAAGAGCCAAACAAACGTCTTTGCTCCAAACACGATTGATATAAGTAATTTACCAGGATCCCCAGATGGCTGTTCAAACAACAACTTGAGCTAAAGAGCATGCATTGGCTGGGAATCGAACCCAGGTCAATTGCTTGGAAGGCAGCTATGCTCAACACTATACCACCAATGCATACGATTTGGTTTTTTTTCTCATGGCTGTTGGAAAACTCCTTAAGAGTCATTAAAAATATTTGAAAGTCTTTGAAAGATTGCAATACAGAGGAAATCGTATTCTCTTTGTTTTGACCTGACCCTGGGAAAAACGCAAGAACTTACTGGCCTGACATGCCAAGATCTCCATCAAATATCAAGTATCTCCTCCAGTCACACTGGAGACATATCTCTTTTCTGCTGTCCAAAGAGCCAAAAAACATCTTTGCTCCAAACACGATTGATATAAGTAATTTACCAGTCGTTGACAGATGCCAAGATCTCCATCAAATATCAAGTATCTCCTCCAGTCAATGGACAAGAGGAAATCATATTCTCTTTGTTTCGACCTGACCCTGGGAAAAACGCAAGAACTTACTGGCCTGACATGCCAAGATCTCCATCAAATATCAAGTATCTCCTCCAGTCACACTGGACACTTATCTCTTTCCTGCTGTCCAAAGAGCCAAACAAACGTCTTTGCTCCAAACACAATTGATATAAGAAATTTACCAGTCGTTGACAGATGGCAATACAGAGGAAATCGTATTCTCTTTGTTTCGACCTGACTCTGGGAAAAACGCAAAAACTCACTGACCTGACATGCCAAGATCTCCATCAAAAATCAAGTATCTCCTCCAGTCACACTGGAGACTTATCTCTTTTCCGCTGTCCAAAGAGCCAAACAAACGTCTTTGCTCCAAACACGATTGACATAGGTAATTTACCAGTCGTTGACAGATGGCAATACAGAGGAAATCGTATTCTCTTTGTTTCGACCTGACCCTGGGAAAAACGTAAGAACTTACAGGCCTGACATGCCAAGATCTCCATCAAATATAAAGTATCTCCTCCAGTCACACTGGAGACTAATCTCTTTCCTGCTGTCCAAAGAGCCACGTCTTTGCTCCAAACACGATTGACGTCTTTGCTCCAAACACGATTGATATAAGTAATTTACCAGGATCCCCAGATGGCTGTTCAAACAACAACTTGAGCTAAAGAGCATGCATTGGCTGGGAATCGAACCCAGGTCAATTGCTTGGAAGGCAGCTATGCTCAACACTATACCACCAATGCGTACGATTTGTTTTTTTTTTTCTCATGGCTGTTGGAAAACTCCTTAAGAGTCATTAAAAATATTTGAAAGTCTTTGAAAGATTGCAATACAGAGGAAATCGTATTCTCTTTGTTTCGACCTGACCCTGGGAAAAACGCAAGAACTTACTGGCCTGACATGCCAAGATCTCCATCAAATATCAAGTATCTCCTCCAGTCACACTGGAGACTTATCTCTTTCCTGCTGTCCAAAGAGCCAAACAAACGTCTTTGCTCCAAACACAATTGATATAAGAAATTTACCAGTCGTTGACAGATGGCAATACAGAGGAAATCGTATTCTCTTTGTTTCGATCTGACCCTGGGAAAAACGCAAGAACTTACTGGCCTGACATGCCAAGATCTCCATCAAATATAAAGTATCTCCTCCAGTCACACTGGAGACTTATCTCTTTTCTGCTATCCAAAGAGCCAAACAAACATCTTTGCGCCAAATACGATTGACATAGGTAATTTACCAGTCGTTGACAGATGGCAATACAGAGGAAATCGTATTCTCTTTGTTTCGATCTGACCCTGGGAAAAACGCAAGAACTTACTGGCCTGACATGCCAAGATCTCCATCAAATATAAAGTATCTCCTCCAGTCACACTGGAGACTTATCTCTTTTCTGCTATCCAAAGAGCCAAACAAACATCTTTGCGCCAAACACGATTGACATAAGTAATTTACCAGTCGTTGACAGATGGCAATACAGAGGAAATCGTATTCTCTTTGTTTCGACCTGACCCTGGGAAAAACGCAAGAACTTACTGGCCTGACATGCCAAGATCTCCATCAAAAATCAAGTATCTCCTCCAGTCACACTGGAGACTAATCTCTTTCCTGCTGTCCAAAGAGCCAAACAAACGTCTTTGCTCCAAACACGATTGATATAAGTAATTTACCAGGATCCCCAGATGGCTGTTCAAACAACAACTTGAGCTAAAGAGCATGCATTGGCTGGGAATCGAACCCAGGTCAATTGCTTGGAAGGCAGCTATGCTCAACACTATACCACCAATGCGTACGATTTGTTTTTTTTTTTCTCATGGCTGTTGGAAAACTCCTTAAGAGTCATTAAAAATATTTGAAAGTCTTTGAAAGATTGCAATACAGAGGAAATCGTATTCTCTTTGTTTCGACCTGACCCTGGGAAAAACGCAAGAACTTACTGGCCTGACATGCCAAGATCTCCATCAAATATCAAGTATCTCCTCCAGTCACACTGGAGACTTATCTCTTTCCTGCTGTCCAAAGAGCCAAACACACGTCTTTGCTCCAAACACGATTGACATAAGTAATTTACCAGTCGTTGATAGATGGCAATACAGAGGAAATCGTATTCTCTTTGTTTTGACCTGACTCTGGGAAAAACGCAAGAACTTACTGGCCTGACATGCCAAGATCTCCATCAAATATCAAGTATCTCCTGCAGTAACACTGGAGACTTATCTCTTTTCTGCTGCCCAAAGAACCAAACAAACGCCTTTGCTCCAAACACGATTGACATAAGGAATTTACCAGGATCCCCAGATGGCTGTTCAAAACACAACTTGAGCTAAAGAGCATGCATTGGCTGGGAATCGAACCCAGGTCAACTGCTTGGAAGGCAGCTATGCTCAACACTATACCACCAATGCGTACGATTTTTTTTTTTTCTCATGCCTGTTGGAAAACTCCTTAAGAGTCATTACAAATATTTGAAAGTCATTGACAGATGGCAAAACCTAGGAAATCGTATTCTCTTTGTTTCGACCTGACCCTGGGAAAAACGCAAGAACTTACTGGCCTGACATGACAAGATCTCCATCAAAAATCAAGTATCTCCTCCAGTCACACTGGAGACTTATCTCTTTCCTGCTGTCCAAAGAGCCAAACACACGTCTTTGCTCCAAACACGATTGACATAAGTAATTTACCAGTCGTTGATAGATGGCAAAACCTAGGAAATCGTATTCTCTTTGTTTCGACCTGACTCTGGGAAAAACGCAAGAACTTACTGGCCTGACATGCCTAGATCTCCATCAAACATCAAGTATCTCCTCCAGTCACACTGGAGACTTATCTCTTTCCTGCTGTCCAAAGAGCCAAACAAACGTCTTTGCTCCAAACACAATTGATATAAGTAATTTACCAGGATCCCCAGATGGCTGTTCAAACAACAACTTGAGTTAAAGAGCATGCATTGGCTGGGAATCGAACCCAGGTCAATTGCTTGGAAGGCAGCTATGCTCAACACTATACCACCAATGCGTACGATTTGTTTTTTTTTTCTCATGGCTGTTGGAAAACTCCTTAAGAGTCATTAAAAATATTTGAAAGTCTTTGAAAGATTGCAATACAGAGGAAATCGTATTCTCTTTGTTTCGACCTGACCCTGGGAAAAACGCAAGAACTTACTGGCCTGACATGCCAAGATCTCCATCAAATATAAAGTATCTCCTCCAGTCACACTGGAGACTAATCTCTTTCCTGCTGTCCAAAGAGCCAAACAAACGTCTTTGCTCCAAACACGATTGATATAAGTAATTTACCAAGATCCCCAGATGGCTGTTCAAACAACAACTTGAGTTAAAGAGCATGCATTGGCTGGGAATCGAACCCAGGTCAACTGCTTGGAAGGCAGCTATGCTCACCACTATACCACCAATACGTACGATTTTTTTTTTTCTCATGCCTGTTGGAAAACTCCTTAAGAGTCATTAAAAATATTTGAAAGTCTTTGAAAGATTGCAATACAGAGGAAATCGTATTCTCTTTGTTTCGACCTGACCGTGAGAAAAACGCAAAAACTTACTGACCTGACATGCCAAGATCTCCATCAAATATCAAGTATCTCTTCCAGTCACACTGGAGACTTATCTCTTTCCTGCTGTCCAAAGAGCCAAACAACGTCTTTGCGCCAAATACGATTGACATAAGTAATTTACCAGTCGTTGACAGATGGCAATACAGAGGAAATCGTATTCTCTTTGTTTCGACCTGACCCTGAGAAAAACGCAAGAACTTACTGACCTGATATGCCAAGATCTCCATCAAAAATCAAGTATCTCCTCCAGTCACACTGGAGACTAATCTCTTTCCTGCTGTCCAAAGAGCCAAACAAACGTCTTTGCTCCAAACACGATTGATATAAGTAATTTACCAGGATCCCCAGATGGCTGTTCAAACAACAACTTGAGCTAAAGAGCATGCATTGGCTGGGAATCGAACCCAGGTCAATTGCTTGGAAGGCAGCTATGCTCAACACTATACCACCAATGCGTACGATTTGTTTTTTTTTTCTCATGGCTGTTGGAAAACTCCTTAAGAGTCATTAAAAATATTTGAAAGTCTTTGAAAGATTGCAATACAGAGGAAATCGTATTCTCTTTGTTTCGACCTGACCGTGAGAAAAACGCAAAAACTTACTGACCTGACATGCCAAGATCTCCATCAAATATCAAGTATCTCTTCCAGTCACACTGGAGACTTATCTCTTTCCTGCTGTCCAAAGAGCCAAACAAACGTCTTTGCGCCAAATACGATTGACATAAGTAATTTACCAGTCGTTGACAGATGGCAATACAGAGGAAATCGTATTCTCTTTGTTTCGACCTGACCCTGAGAAAAACGCAAGAACTTACTGACCTAGTATGCCAAGATCTCCATCAAAAATCAAGTATCTCCTCCAGTCACACTGGAGACTAATCTCTTTCCTGCTGTCCAAAGAGCCAAACAAACGTCTTTGCTCCAAACACGATTGATATAAGTAATTTACCAGGATCCCCAGATGGCAATACAGAGGAAATCGTATTCTCTTTGTTTCGACCTGACCCTGGGAAAAACGCAAGAACTTACTGGCCTGATATGCCAAGATCTCCATCAAAAATCAAGTATCTCCTCCAGTCACACTGGAGACTAATCTCTTTCCTGGTGCCAAGAGCCTAGAGCCAAACAGACGTCTTTGCGCCAAATACGATTGACATAAGTAATTTACCAGTCGTTGACAGATGGCAATACAGAGGAAATCGTATTCTCTTTGTTTCGACCTGACCCTGGGAAAAACGCAAGAACTTACTGGCCTGACATGCCAAGATCTCCATCAAATATAAAGTATCTCCTCCAGTCACACTGGAGACTAATCTCTTTCCTGCTGTCCAAGGAGCCAAACAAACGTCTTTGCTCCAAACACGATTGATATAAGTAATTTACCAGGATCCCCAGATGGCTGTTCAAACAACAACTTGAGCTAAAGAGCATGCATTGGCTGGGAATCGAACCCAGGTCAATTGCTTGGAAGGCAGCTATGCTCAACACTTTACCACCAATGCGTACGATTTGTGTTTTTTTCTCATGGCTGTTGGAAAACTCCTTAAGAGTCATTAAAAATATTTGAAAGTCTTTGAAAGATTGCAATACAGAGGAAATCGTATTCTCTTTGTTTCGACCTGACCCTGGGAAAAACGCAAGAACTTACTGGCCTGACATGCCAAGATCTCCATCAAATATCAAGTATCTCCTCCAGTCACACTGGAGACTTATCTCTTTTCTGCTGTCCAAAGAGCCAAACAAACGCCTTTGCTCCAAACACAATTGATATAAGAAATTTACCAGTCGTTGATAGATGGCAATACAGAGGAAATCGTATTCTCTTTGTTTCGATCTGACCCTGGGAAAAACGCAAGAACTTACTGGCCTGACATGCCAAGATCTCCATCAAATATAAAGTATCTCCTCCAGTCACACTGGAGCCTTATCTCTTTTCTGCTGTCCAAAGAGCCAAACAAACATCTTTGCGCCAAATACGATTGACATAAGTAATTTACCAGTCGTTGACAGATGGCAATACAGAGGAAATCGTATTCTCTTTGTTTCGACCTGACCCTGAGAAAAACGCAAGAACTTACTGGCCTGACATGCCAAGATCTCCATCAAATATAAAGTATCTCCTCCAGTCACACTGGAGACTAATCTCTTTCCTGCTGTCCAAAGAGCCAAACAAACGTCTTTGCTCCAAACACGATTGATATAAGTAATTTACCAAGATCCCCAGATGGCTGTTCAAACAACAACTTGAGTTAAAGAGCATGCATTGGCTGGGAATCGAACCCAGGTCAACTGCTTGGAAGGCAGCTATGCTCACCACTATACCACCAATGCATACGATTTTTTTTTTTTCTCATGCCTGTTGGAAAACTCCTTAAGAGTCATTAAAAATATTTGAAAGTCTTTGAAAGATTGCAATACAGAGGAAATCGTATTCTCTTTGTTTCGACCTGACAGTGAGAAAAACGCAAAAACTTACTGACCTGACATGCCAAGATCTCCATCAAATATCAAGTATCTCTTCCAGTCACACTGGAGACTTATCTCTTTCCTGCTGTCCAAAGAGCCAAACAAACGTCTTTGCGCCAAATACGATTGACATAAGTAATTTACCAGTCGTTGACAGATGGCAATACAGAGGAAATCGTATTCTCTTTGTTTCGACCTGACCCTGAGAAAAACGCAAGAACTTACTGACCTGATATGCCAAGATCTCCATCAAAAATCAAGTATCTCCTCCAGTCACACTGGAGACTAATCTCTTTCCTGCTGTCCAAAGAGCCAAACAAACGTCTTTGCTCCAAACACGATTGATATAAGTAATTTACCAGGATCCCCAGATGGCTGTTCAAACAACAACTTGAGCTAAAGAGCATGCATTGGCTGGGAATCGAACCCAGGTCAATTGCTTGGAAGGCAGCTATGCTCAACACTATACCACCAATGCGTACGATTTGTTTTTTTTTTCTCATGGCTTTTGGAAAACTCCTTAAGAGTCATTAAAAATATTTGAAAGTCTTTGAAAGATTGCAATACAGAGGAAATCGTATTCTCTTTGTTTCGACCTGACCGTGAGAAAAACGCAAAAACTTACTGACCTGACATGCCAAGATCTCCATCAAATATCAAGTATCTCTTCCAGTCACACTGGAGACTTATCTCTTTCCTGCTGTCCAAAGAGCCAAACAAACGTCTTTGCGCCAAATACGATTGACATAAGTAATTTACCAGTCGTTGACAGATGGCAATACAGAGGAAATCGTATTCTCTTTGTTTCGACCTGACCCTGAGAAAAACGCAAGAACTTACTGACCTAGTATGCCAAGATCTCCATCAAAAATCAAGTATCTCCTCCAGTCACACTGGAGACTAATCTCTTTCCTGCTGTCCAAAGAGCCAAACAAACGTCTTTGCTCCAAACACGATTGATATAAGTAATTTACCAGGATCCCCAGATGGCAATACAGAGGAAATCGTATTCTCTTTGTTTCGACCTGACCCTGGGAAAAACGCAAGAACTTACTGGCCTGATATGCCAAGATCTCCATCAAAAATCAAGTATCTCCTCCAGTCACACTGGAGACTAATCTCTTTCCTGGTGCCAAGAGCCTAGAGCCAAACAGACGTCTTTGCGCCAAATACGATTGACATAAGTAATTTACCAGTCGTTGACAGATGGCAATACAGAGGAAATCGTATTCTCTTTGTTTCGACCTGACCCTGGGAAAAACGCAAGAACTTACTGGCCTGACATGCCAAG
>JAWRVZ010000542.1:22500-27500 GCA_037043235.1 Rhodeus uyekii
GCTCGCAACCAACCAGGGGTCTACTCACTTTAAGCCACCCAGAGTGCACCTCTCTGGCACGAGGCACAGCAGTACCTCAGTGTGAAACTGTCCGTGTAAACCTGGGGTGTCCGCAACCAACCGGGGGTCTACTCACTTTAAGCCACCCAGAGTGCACCTCTCTGGCACGAGGCACAGCAGTACCTCAGTCTGATAAACAGTAAACCTGGGGTGTCCGCAACCAACCGGGGGACTACTGGCTTTAAGCCAACCAGAGTGCACCTCTCTGGTACGAGGCACAGCAGTACCTCAGTGTGAAACTGTCCGTGTAAACCTGGGGTGTCCGCAAGCAACCGGGGGTCTACTGGCTTTAAGCCAACCAGAGTGCACCTCTCTGGCACAAGGCACAGCAGTACCTCAGTCTGATAAACAGTAAACCTGGGGTGTCCGCAACCAACCAGGGGTCTACTGGCTTTAAGCCAACCAGAGTGCACCTATCTGGCACAAGCCACAGCAGTACCTCAGTGTGAAACTGTCCGTGTAAACCTGGGGTGTCCGCAACCAACCGGGGGTCTACTGGCTTTAAGCCAACCAGAGTGCACCTCTCTGGGCTGAGGTACATAGTATTGCAACACCTCCCTTTATGAAGGATGTCACTCTGAAGGTTTGCAAAGAAATAATATGGTACTGTCTTCATAAATCTTAAATCTTGCTAATTACTTACAAAGCATTAAATGGTTTAGCTCCCCAGTACTTGAGCGATCTCTTAACACATTATAGTCCTTCACGTCTATTGCGATCGCAAAATACTGACCAGCTTATAATACCTAGAATATCAAAGTCAACTGCTGGCGGTCGATCCTTTTCCTATTTAGCTCCTAAACTCTGGAACAGTCTTCCTATTACAGTTCGGGAAGCAGACACACTCTGTCAGTTTAAATCTAGACTAAAAACACATCTCTTCAACCTGGCATACACATAACACATTATACATACATTTTAATCCAAATCATGTAAAATGATTGTTAGGCTGCATAATTTAGATAAGCCGGAAGCGAGAACATTCCCATAACACCTGATGTACTCGATACATCAGAAGAAGAATGGCATCTACGCTGATATTGTTCTCTGTTTATTCCGAGGTTACCGTGGTCAGCCGGATCCGGGCTGTATCCAGATCAGATGAAGGACCTGGACACGAGCACAGCACTGCCCTGAAGTGTCTGCGGAGACCGTGACTCTACTAGACCCTCCCCTGTGACGATCATGAACCCATCTTCAACCGGACCAAATTGGACTTCATATTGG
The DNA here is from genome assembly GCA_037043235.1 of Rhodeus uyekii. NCBI lineage: Eukaryota > Metazoa > Chordata > Actinopteri > Cypriniformes > Acheilognathidae > Rhodeus > Rhodeus uyekii. Next base: position 23,788 of record JAWRVZ010000542.1, read on the forward strand.
ACTTGAATTGTTGTCAATATAATAATCATGTACTGTTTGGCTTTGGCCAGAGGAGAACTGGTCCCCCGACTGAGCCTGGTTTCTCCCAAGGTTTTTTCTCCATTCTATTCTTCATTCGTTACATCACCTGCCGGAGTTTTGGTTCCTTGCCGCTGTCGCCTATGGCTTGCTCAGTTGGGGAAACTTAACACTTAAAGTTCATCAATTGTATTGATTCGCCTGCTCTTTTGGAGCTGCTGTTCAGCCAAACAAATTTTGTTTATATTGTCTTTTCTGTGACCACTGTAAAGCTGCTTTGAAACAATCTACATTGTAAAAAGCGCTATATAAATAAAGGTGACTTGACTTGACTTACTGAACCAAAAGATAAAACCACTTCAAACACATACTTTTCCTGTGAGTTTATTCTCTAAATCAAACAAGTTTACCAATAACAACAAAAAACGGTTTACGCCAATGTCTTTAAAGAGTCAATGTCAAACTTATCAAGATTGTCCAGAGTTAGACGAAATAGCCAAAACAGATGACAATGGGATGAGGTGAGATGCAGATGATTCCGAATGGTTATTTGAGAGTGATGCAATGATATAATCCTGTAAATCCAGTTTGAGAGCTTGCGGTGCTGATCTGTGGCTCTTGCTCAATGTCTGAAGATCACTGAAGTCAGCAACCTCATGGGCTGAATAGCTACCCTAGTAGTAGCAGTGTTATCAAGAGGAGTCACAATAGATGTAGTAATAGAAATAGGAATAGAAAAAAAGTCCTTTTCTACAAAACAATGCACAAACTTTTGTAATCACAGATACATCGTATGGCCAAACTCAGAAGTCATTTCATACTCACATTTGAGCAGAAACTTAAATAGTTCTCAAACCGGACTCATAGGAAGATTCGGTAGCCGTGAGCTCAACCATGCGGTTTTCCACTACCAAACAACTCACTCCCTCTACTACATTTTTGGCTTATATATAGCCACCAATTACCTCTAGCGCCCTCTGAAGGCTGCTAATGGGATTACAGCATATATGCATTAAAGAAAAAAACTATTTACACATAACATTCTCTAATGTTTCAGTACCTCAGTCTGAAACTGTCCGTGTCAACCGGGGGTGTTCACAACCAACCGGGGGGTCTACTCACTTTAGGGCACCCAGAGTGCACCTCTCTGGCATGAGGCACATCAGTCCCTCGGTCTAGTAAACTGTCAACCTGGGGGGGGGGGGGGGGGGGGGGGGGGGGGGGCTACTCGCTTTAAGCCATTCAGAGTGCCTCTGCAATTAGGCACATCAGTATTTTACCTGATCTTCTGATTTTTTCAGTCAGTTTTAACTGTAAAGGATTTAGTTGTAGCCAAGAGCTTTAACTTGATATTGCTTTGAGAAAACAAGAAGTTTTTTTATTTACTAATCCTTATGAGGTAGGCAAACATTTTTTTAAAGGTTTAGTGCTTGAATTAAATACAAAAGGGATGCTAGGACAAATGCACAAGTAATAAACTTTACAAGAACAACTCAAATGAAAATGTCACTGCATAAACATGTAGAGAGACAAAAAGGGACCATCAAGATAAGTCACTAATAGGAAGAAAAAAAAGAAAAGAAAGACAAAATTGCCAGGACCATATTACACTTTTCATTTTTTATTTGTCATTGTGGCTTATGTTCAGATAGAAGGGTTGTTGAGACCGTAAAAAGGTGGCAAATAATTGTATGCAGCACATTAAAGAGTATGGAACATTTTAAGTACATGTTGATTCTGCAGATCCACTGACAGTCCTGAAATCCTGTCAAAGACTCCTGATTCTGTTACCAGAGCCAGTGGAATAATAATACTTCATTACATTTATATAGCACTTCATCATAGACACTCAAAGTCGCTTTACATGGAAGGGAATATCCTCAATCACCACTAGAGTGCAGCATCCACCTGGATGACGAAACGGCAGCCATATTGTGCCAGAATGCTCACCACACACCAGCTTATTGGTTAACAGGAGACTGAGTGATGAAGCCAATTGAGCATGGGGATGGTTAGGAAGCCATAATGGGCAGATTTGGGCACGTTGCTGGGGTTATAACCCTACTCTAGCACCAACACCAAGTCAGGATCTCAGTTTAACATCTCATCCGATGGTCACCTAGTCATTCCAAGGAGTCTCCCATCCAGGAAATAACCCAAACAAGGGACAATGCATTAAGACAAATGATTAGGTGCATAGAAAGGATATTAATTTCTGTATATATGCATGTTTAATTAAAAAGACAAAAACTAGTCTGAGAAACTCATTAGGAGACACTACAGAAAACAGCAGTTATATTGGTATTACACAGCATGTTACTTACAGAATAGAATGAGATCAATTGCTGACAATTAGAGGTAACTTCGGCTGAATAAAAATAACAAGGTTAAAAATAGCTCTTAAAATTCAAATCCAAACAGAGGGAATGGACAAAAGGCACAGATGCATGAACAGCAGAAATAAAAACGAGCATGAGGGAAAAGGAAAGCAAATGGGTAAAGATAATGCAAAAGATAAAAAACACACAAAAGGACAAGTTATAAAAAAAAAGAGAACTGTGGCATTAACAAAATAAGACAAATACAAAAAGGTAAATTAGGACATTAATCAAGTCAAATTAAATTTCATGGTACTTATTTTGTTATTGATGCATTACTTTTCCCTTAAAGGGTTTACCAATTTTAGGGTTAATTTCAATTATATGGGTTTTTAAAGATGTATAGAATCAATTTATTAAATCAATGACGATATGCTTAAACAACCACTTCAGTTTAATCTCATTTGCATCTAAATCGCTTCCATTCTCAGTAAATCCACTTTGGAAAAAAAAACTGAAGTTAAATGCTTTAAACAAAAGTTGGATAGAGCAAGACTAACAGAACAAAGGCAGAAGTACAAGGTAATAAAGTGAAACAAGCAAAAGCAACAAGGGCAAATATAATACAGGAAAAAAGGGTTAAAGTTATGGGACTTTTGAAACTGGCATAAGTGCAAAAAGGTCAGTCATACCATAAACAATAAAGTACAACTGACAAACACAGAAAAAAAAAAAAAAGATTTAGGAATTATGGCTTGCCTTTTTGATCCAACCTGGAGATCCCTGGTCAGAGACCAAGAGTATGGAGATCATTCTGCAAACTCTTGGAGTCCTAGATTGGGAAGCATTCTCTTAATAGCCAGCAATCAAGCCAAGTCATAAGGGACAAGCCACACTAAGAACCAATCCAGATGCATACAAACCTGTGGCAAAAAAAGTTGTGGCAAAAAAAGCTGCAAGTTCTATCCTGGACAGTGGGGTCCCATCACCCTGTAAAAATACAAAAGGGGTGTCACTTACAGATTAAACCATAGATGCGCCAGAACCCTCAGCTCATCCAACTGAACAACTCTCCATACCTGTCACCCAGAAGTCAGACACATCTTGTGGCATACTTTAATCTCCCATTTTCAGTTCTGTAATTTGTATTTAAATATTACACAATGTTGACTGGCTTATCCAGATTCTCATTGCAGCTTCATTCATCCTCAGTTTCACTACTTGAGACACTCATTTCAAGCGAAGTGCTTTTAACTTGTATGCTGCTGAGGAAAATCAGTTACAGGTCAGTTTAATCCCAATGAATTACCACAGTTTTAAAACAAAAGCATTAAGTAAAATGGGTATCCTAAAATTAATGCAGTTTCAAACAAAAAT